>PVJC01036330.1:0-17768 GCA_004026665.1 Murina feae | reverse complement strand
ACACACACACACACACACAAAAGGCGCCTGGCAGACTGAGGCCATCATAGGACATCCACTGAGGGGTCCCAGACTGTCAGAGGGCACAGGCCGGGCTGAGGGACTCCCTCCACCCCGAGTGCACAAATTTTTGTGCACCGGGCCCCTAGTTTTATATAAAGCCATTAGGGAAGGCCTGCAGACACGGGGAGCCATAGCCCAGAAGGAAGTCAGTCCCGAGTCATGCCTGGTGTGTTCTGGGAAGAGCGAGGAAGCAGTATGAGTGAGGATGAGTGTGAGGGGCAGGATACTGGTTCAGAGGTGGGACTCAGGGTCACTTAGGGCTCTGGCTTTAGCATGAGCGGGATGGGCAATGGTTGGAGGACTGTGAGCAGAAGGCTACATGACCCGAACAACTGAAAGAGGCCCAGGTTCTGAGTGGTCCACGCAGACGAGGGAGTCCCTGGGATACCAGACACCGTGTTGAGATGCCTGAAGCTCTAAAGCTATCGCGCATATTTGTTCCAGCAAACGCCAGAACCACAATCACTGGCCTTGGTGAGAAGCCTGCACCATCCCAGCTGGAAGCTTCATCTGCTCATCCACTGTGGGGTGGTGATTACTGGGATGTCGGGGATAAAAGGCATAATCTCTACCCAGTCTGCAGACAAAGAACTTGAGGTCTCGCCAAGTTGAGTAATAGCCAAGCTATGGGCTAGTGCGTGGCAGAGCTGAGTTCCAGCCCAGGGCTGTCGGACTCTAGACAAGGCAACCAGCATTCGCCATGCTGACTGATCTTCAGACGAGGAAAAGCCTTTTGAGAAATGAAGAGATGTGCGCAAGATCACAAATCTGTGAGCGGCAGAGCTGTGTCCCAGACGGACGCCAGGGCACTCTGTCCATGTGTCATAGCTTGGCTCCCTGCAGAGCAGCTCTGCTGTGGAGAGGGCAGCAGGGACTGGTCCTGAGACCAACACCAATCACAGAAGATGTCAGGGGACAGGCAGGACTGAGCTGAGAAACAACTGAGTGGTGACAATGGAAGTGTAGGGGGGGAGGGGGGAGAGAGAGAAAGAGAGAGAGAGAGAGAGGAAAAGGAAGAGGCAGAGGAGAATTAAAAGCAGTCAGAGAGAAAAGCAGACGGCCTACAAAGAAATAACAATCTCGTGATTGACTAGCAGGCAGCAAAAAATGGAAGGCAGAGTCACACATCCAATAAGGGACCACGCTCACCTAGGTCAGGGAGGGAGGGGGCTCGGGAACGGAGGTGCACCTGGGAGAATTCTCAAGTTCTGGCTGGTAATGGGCCATTTTTTCCCACCCAGACAGTGAGCATGGTGTCCCTGTGATTCCGTAAACAGCTCAGCTTCTCTCCATAAACAAAGGTATGAAGAGGGAGGAAGTGAAGACACGTACGGTGACTGGGGAAACTGGATCACGGAGAACGCAGCGATGCCAGGAAATAAAGGGAAGCGGCCCTGAGAAGCTCGCCAGCGTCGGTCCAGTGCAGGCGGAGAATTCCCCACCAGGAGGCATGGCTCCCCACACCAGCAAGAGGGACAAGAAAGAGATGGGGGTGCGGGGTTTGTTTTAGAAGGCTGTGCCTGCTTTCCTTGTGGTGGTTTTATACATGGGGTGGGGGTAGTTACAGCAATGGCAGCAATGGACGGACAGCGTGCAGGCTAGGTGTCTACTATACTAAACATTGATTCGACTAAGCATTGTTAGTCCATGGGTCCTCCTCACCAGTGAGGAGGTGTGGCTTCTCTCCCGAGGCCTGTGTTCATTTCACCAGAACAGTGCACCACAGACTGCATGGCCTAAACAACACACACCATTTTCTCCCGGCTCTGGAGGCTGGAAGCCAGGGTCAAAGTGCCAGCAGGGATGGTTGCCCCTGAGGCCTCTCCCTGTGGGCTGGCAGATGGCCTGGTGTCTTTGCACACCTGCCAGGGTCTCTCTTCCTGAACTTCTAGGGACACCAGTCCTATTGGGTTCGGGAGCCACCCTCCAGGCCTCATTTCCACTCCATCACCTCTTTATAGAGCCTGTTTCCAAATACAGTCACTTTCTGAGGTGTTGGGAGTTAGAGCTTCCACATATAAACTCTGGAGGACACCATTCAAGCCATAACGAAGTCCATAAAGAAACCGCGGTTTAGGAAGTTGGAGAACTTGCCCAGGACAGGCAGTTACAGTGTCAGAGCTGGATGTGAAATCGGGCAGGTCAGTTCCCGCGGCTGAACACCAAGCCTTCCACCATGAAACAGCCCTGCACCCAGGTCGGAGAGGCACAGAACAGGCCTTTTGGAGAATTCAAAACAAAACAAAAGCTGACCAGAATAAAGGAGTAATATTAGCAGGCTTTTCAGAACTATGAGCAAGAATATTCCAGAATCCCCATGATGGACTATTACTTGCATAGATTCCCTTTGTAAATCTGAGCTTTAAAGAGAAAGAATGTGAATTTTAGCCAAAATGGCCGGAAAGGTAAACAATTTTGCATGAGCTGAATCCTCTGTCCCTGGTCGCCTTTCTGGAGAACCAGGTTCTGGGCTGAGGAGGGTGACACCTGCTGGCTGAGAAGGTGCTGGGTGGGAACCCGGCTACCTTTCATGTGTGGTCCTCGCCTGCCCTCTGCTGGCCAGCGGTCGGAACACTCCGGAATCTGCCGACAGCCCTCCTTCCTCCAGAAACCAGATCCACAGGGAAAAGTGGGAAGAATCTACAGGAAGCAGCCGGCGGAGCCAGACCCACCCTCTCCAAACACAGGCACGCATTTGAATCAGTGGTACAGGCGACTTACACCTTTTGCGTTCTGTGACTGCATAGCTGTTTCGAAACTTGCTTCAGCTGTTTTCATCATTAATGTTTAAAACTTGCTGTATCTGCTACCTTCTCAAAAATGTTTCCCAAGATCTAAGAATAGGAGAATTTGAATGCAGTTCTGGATGATTTCGCAAAACATTGGTCTGCTCATTGGTTCGTGTTGTCAAAATTATAAACGTAGGCTTCGAAAGGTCTCCCTCCATCCTCTTGAAACCATTGTTTCCTATGTGATAGCCCAGGGACCCCACCATTTGGTTACAGTATTTTTATAAAAATAATTGTTTTCCTTTTCAAATGTGACTTTTAAAAAAAAAAAAAAAGCCAGCAGCTCAGGCGTATAGGAATGACTGTTACATACTGGGGGGGAAATGCTCTAAGTAATAACGGATTCCCTGGAATTGGGAAGCAGCACATAAATGCCAGGAGAAACCACTGGCCTCCCCAGGAACTCCTAGAACTCCCGGCCGCATGCTGCACTGGGTGTGTGGCCTCGGGATCTCGGTGAAATTCAACGTGTGGGGCTGGACAGCCCTCTGTGCCTGACGCCAGGGCGAGCCCCACACCCTTTACGCAGGTGCTAGAAGGGGAGCTTAAAATGCAAACCGGATCGCGATGCCAGGAGAGGCAAAATGCCTCACCTTTGCCTTTACAAGAAAATACAAATTCCTTACCAGCGCCCCAAGGCCAGGGGATCTGATCCTGCGGCCCCTCCACGCCTGCCCTCGGCTCCCTTTCCTTCCCGGTCAGTGTTTGTGCCTCCTCCTTCTGGCTCTCTCTGTGGCTCTCTTTCAGTATTCTGCTTATTTCCTCGGGGGCACTCGCTCTGATTTATAGTAACTTGTGTATTGATCTCACTGTTCACTTCCTGTCTCCATCACCAGGCCCCATCCGTTGGGTGAGCCTGGTCCATCGTGCTCTTTGCCGCATTCCCAGCACCTAAGGAGCACCTATTTCTCAATGAGTGAGGGAGCGAATGAAGGTGCCGAGAGGTGAGCGGGACCCGAGTCATTCCGTGCGGCTCACCGTACAAGCTCCTTCATCAATGCGAGGCAGTCCCATCCCTGACCCACGGCATGGGAGGCAAGGAGAGGCCAGCGGCCGGGGTCGAGGAGGCAGGCTGGTGTGCCCTTTCACCTCTGACGGACACCTGTCAGCGAAATCTCTCTTTCTCTGCTGGGGGACCACCAGTGAGCCAGACAGAACCACCGGGCGAGCTGGCGGGGAACACACGCAGGGCAATGCCACAGATGCGATCGTTTAATCAGTGGTCAGGTGCTCATCTGGGGTACGAGCACCGGCCGTAAGCCGACAGCAGCACGGAGTGCTGACCCGACGCCTTCTCCTCGGAGGGGCACTGCACTGTCCACAGGCTCTCGGCTCCGCCCTCAGGGAGGCCCAGTCCCAGTCCCACTTCAATGAACCCGCGGCTGGAGGGCTGGGGGGGCCAGGGCGGGGCAGCGTGCCTGGCTGCCAGGGGCTCTGTCTCCATCCTCCCCGTCAGACCATCGGCATCTGAGCAAGGGAAGCAGACTCAGAACAGTCATCAGTGTGCAGTGTGTGGCTCGGGGCAGCGGGATGAGCGCTGTCCCCAAGGGAGGTAGCGGGCGATGGCGAGGGCCGAAACGCTCGCGTGGCCCAGGGAGGCCTGGTCAGGCCTTTGAGGTGCTGCTGGTCGACATGACTCCCTTGGCCCCCCAGTGCCTTTCTCCTGGGTAGGAACCTGGCAGCTGATTGGACCCACCCACAGAGCTCAAGCTGGAGGGGATGGCCAGGAGCCCGAAGGTGGACCCGGGGTCCTTGAGGAAGAGGGCCAGCTTCTGGGCCACGGCGTCCAGCTCGGCGGAGGCGGCGTGCTGCAGGAGGTTGCCGCTGCGCACGAAGAAGTGCTTCAGGAAGCGCTGGCACACGCACTTGTGCAGCTTCCTCGCCAGGCGCAGGAGCCCTTTGCTGAAGACCCGCCAGTCCTTGCTGTAGGGATACTTCTCGCAAGTCCAGAAGAGCACCGTCTGCGGAGGGAGGAAGGGGTCAGACACGCGGGCCCCTGACAACACCCTCGGGGACACTGAGCCCACGTGACCCTGGAGGAGGCAAGGAAGTGCCACCAGGCTCAGCTGGTTCTGCCCTGAATTCCAGATCCCCAACCTCAGCGGGTTCCCAGCCCTTTCCGTCTCCTACGCCTCCCTGTTCATGCCTTTGCCCCCCCTGACACGTCCAGTGATCACAGCTCTCCCTACTCCTCTGCCCCTGCCCGCCAGGGAAAACGGGACCTCTCATGCCCAGACCTCAGCACCCTCCTCGCTGCCCCTCTGCTCCGCCCAGCTGGCTGAATCCCTCTCCTTCTGGAAACTCTGTGACGGACCTCCCGCTTCCTCGCTGGCTTTTAAATGGATCTCCTGCTCCCCGCCAATCCCACCTCTCCTCCTGCCCTAACGCCCACCTGCAGGTCCAGGTTGCTCCAATCGTCCCGTCTTTGTCTTCATTTCCTCTGCACTGTTCCCTGCCTCCGTCCCCTCCAGGACGGACTCTCCCACCATCAGTCCCCACAAGCTGCTCTTCTCAAGGGCCAGTGACCTGCACACGGCTAAACCCCGCAGGCCTATGGCTTCCACGCCACCACCCCCTCGGATTTCTCCCAGCACCACAGCTACTCCTCGGCAGGCTTCTCCTCCTGAAGCATGGCGCTCCTCAGCCCCAGGCCCTCCTACTCTATCTTCCTTCCACAACAGTGGCTTTCATTTCCACACGACACAGGTGACTCCCAACGCTTTCTCCAGCCCAGACTGCTCCACTAACTTATCTGGTATTTCTTGAAAATCTGAAAGTCATCTTTCAACATGTCCCAACTGAGCTCCCGGCCTTTCCCCCTGAACCTGGTCTGCCTCCAGAGCTGCTCATCCAGCCAGTCATGCAGGTCACTGACCTGGGATCACCCCCACCCTCGCCAACCCCAGGCAAGTCCTGCTGGCACAGGTCTCAAATCCACCCACGTATCTCATCTGCGGCGCTGCTGTCCTCTTCGCCGCATCACACCCGGACCTGCACTACAGCCTTCCCACCTGTCTCCAAGCACCCGGAAGCCAACGTGGTCCTCTTGAAATACAAGGACTTCCAAGTCTTCCCGTTGCTTTAAACATATGAACCTTTACATAGTCTGGCTCACAAGGTTTGGCCCAACCTGTCTTTCCAGCCTCATCTGGCCCTGCGATCTCCTGGGCTTCTCCTTCTAGCCACAGTGCCCGCATTTCTTTTTTTAAAATGTATTTTTAGTGATTTCAGAGAGGGAGCAAGACAGAAACATCGATGATGAAGAGAATCATAGATCAGCTGCCTCCTGCACGCCCCCCATTGGGGATCGAGCCCGAGAGCCAGGCATGTGCCCTCACCAGGAATCCAACCCTGGTTCCTGGGTGGACGCTGGGCCACTGACCAGGTAACACTGGCCTCATTCATGCTCTCTTCTCCCTCAGGCCTTTCATACCCCACTTTCTACTTCAGCTTGGAGCACACCTGCCTTCCCTTTCCCCAGGAAACTCATTCATCACATCCAATTGCCCTTTGACACCCATTAAATGCCCTCTTTGTCACTTAATTTCTCATAAGCAGCAATGGGTCCAGTAGTTCTCATGCTCCTACGTACTATGGGTCCCTACTAAGCAGTGACCTCCCTGAGACAGAGGACTATTCCTGCTTTTAGTCACCGTTGGGTCACCAGCCCCCAGAAGGGGGCCTGGCCCGCACACAGGAGGCACTCAATGCTGACGGAGTGAAATAGTGAATTAGCTAATGTGATGGTTTAGATATTGGGTATGTTTAAAAATACAGTCTTGCCCTAACCGGTTTGGCTCAATGGATGGAGCATCGGCCTGAGGACGCAAGGGTCCCAGGTTCGGTTCCGGTCAAGGGCATGGACCTTGGTTGCGGGCGCATCCCCAGTGGGGAGTGTGCAGGAGGCAGCTGACCGATGTTTCTCTCTCATCGATGTTTCTGGCTCTCTATTCCTCTCTCTTCCTCTCTGTGAAAAAACAATAAAATATATTTTAAAAGATAATAAAAATACAGTCTTGACTAAAAAGTAAAAGAACGGTTTTGGGGTCATGGCAAGACACTGACTACATTTTAACTTAAATTGCTTGGCGTAAATGAGTTGGAGGTAATTTCATGCTGGGGGAGATAACCTGGGTACAGCATGCTGAGGGGAGTAAGCACACGCTCACCGAGGCCCCGTGCCTCTCAGTGGGTTTTAGGAATAAACAAGCCAGTGAAAGGTAAGCTCGTGCTTCGCGCTTTGGGGGAGAGCCTGGTGGGGCGGAGGGCCCTATAAAACAGGGCCAGGCTTCCGGTGAGGTGAGCGGGATCGGCTCTCTTGCAGTCTCTTCCACGTTTCCCAGGTGGACGCCCTGCAATGGTCCTGCATGCTCGAGCCCTCCTCGGGGATGACCCCACACCGACACCAGCCACGGCCATCGCACTGCCCGCTGACCCAGGGGACAGACTGGAGCAGAAGGCAGCTGCTGCTGCTCATCCCACCCTTCCGACACCTGACTCGCTGTTAAAGGCCCTTCCTGAGCACGTGCCGTCTTGCTGTGCTCTGTGGGTGGGTGGGGAGGACCAAAGCAGGAACCCTTGAAGGAGTTGCCCTAAGACTCTAGAGCAGTGGTTCTCAACCTTCTGGCCCTTTAAATACGGCTCCTCATGTTGTAACCCAACCATAAAATTATTTTCGTTGCTACTTCATAACTGTAATGTTGCTACTGTTATGAATCGTCATGTAAATATCTGATATGCAGGATGGTCTTAGGCGACCCCTGTGAAAGGGTCATTCGACTGCCAAAGGGGTCGCGACCCACAGGTTGAGAACCGCTGCTCTAGAGGATTAGAACCTGCTGGGATGCAATTTTGAGAGCAGTCACGGCCCTCGTCCATCTTGCCTTAAATATTTATGCCACTTAAAGTGTCTCTATCCATCTTAATTGTGGAGCAATGCCATTGGGGTCAAGATGATGAGGCTTTGCTCTGACACAGACTCGAGTTTGCTTCTCAGCTCTACCTCTTCCCAGTGTAGAAAGACAAGCAAGAGGAAAGGTAAGGCCCACAGACAGGGCGTGCCCCTCCCCCAGCACAGGTGTGTGCTTTCGGGGGCATGTGCCTGAGAACATGTTAAGAAGGTAGACACTCGACAGAAAGGTCCCAGACGTGAAGAGACTCTCGGCCAGACCGAGGAGGACAGATCATCCGAGAAGATAAGAAGGCGGAGCAAAGGCCAGTGGTTTTGGGAGGGGGTGTGGGGAAGCCGAACATGATGCGGAGTCACTCATGCACTCGGCCAACCAGTACTTACCAACCAACCCCTGGGTGCGCAGCACTGGGAGAGACAGGGGCTCAGGAGTAAGGCCAACATGGTATTGTTGTCCACTGAGGGAGAGGAGGCACAGGTAGGAGCGTGCAAGGAAGACACCGCATAGACGGGTGACGACAGCAGGGACCTGGGATCCCCTGCAGGGCTCAGGGAGAAGCCTGTAGCTCCCAACGTAACTAGCTGGGCTGGGGCTGTGCTGTCCGTCAGAGTCTGACACCTCCTGACCTTAGTGAGCGGCACATGGCGCTACCTGAGCGTCCAGTTCACCGAGTTGGAAATTTGAGAAAGCGGCAAGGAAGAGGGTAATGAAAGGCCACTCTCCAGGGGGGGCGCCCTGGTTCCTGGAGCAACATTCTTCCTCTCCCTGGTGCTCCCTGCATCATGTGATTCCACCTGCAGAGCTGCCTGATCAACGCCCGACTCCCCTGCTAGCCCGGCAGCTCCGCGAGAGCAGCACCATGTCTGTGTGTGCTCCCCAGGTACGTACCTCCAGGTGTGGGGGCAGGTGTCTGGCTTAGAGTCATCTCAGCACTCATTTGCTGAGTGAGTGAGTGAAGGCGGGCACGAAGGTGCAATGCTGGGTTTGGGGCGAGGGGAGGCAGGTGCTGGTGGAGTGTCGGGAAGCCGTGCCCGATGCTGGAACCCGGAAGTTACGGTCCTGGTCTGACCTGATCAGGTTTCCTCTTCTTCATGGAGCGAGTGTGTGCGTGAGTGGCTGCACCTGGTCTGAGTGCGGACTGAGTCAGAACACGAGGAAACAGGACTTCACCTGAGGTCTGAGCTGCTCGCATGGTTTCCCCAGACCGAAGACCTCTCACGTGCAGAGGCCACATGCGGCAACTCCTTCCTAACGCGCAGCGGGGTTTCTGGCGCACAGTGGGCACTCGTGGTGGTTTGTTGAGTGAAATAAAAGGAGGAGAGAGGTAGAAAGAGACAGGGGGGAAAAGAAGGAAAGGCATGAAGAAAGAAAAGCGTGGGAGGGGAAGGGGGAAAAGGGAGGCAGAGGTGGAGGAAATTGTACCCTGGCCAGGGGAGTGTGAGCACACTGACAGCTGGTTTCTCTCTCTCCACGAGTGATCTGTGGTATGGCAAATGGGGACACTGGAAGCCCATCCTGAACACACACCTCACACACACACACGCCCGTTCCATGTGGCCAGGTCCTACCAGACGCAGAGGGGACCCAGCCCAGTCGCCCCAGCCGCACACTCACCTGCAGGTGGTGGGACGTGATAACAGGCCTCCGCCCTGGACACCAGACGTCCTCCTTCATCTGCCGCAGGGCCTGGAAGCACCGCCGGCGGCAGCCCCCGTCCTCGTCCAGCTGCTCCAGCAGCACCCGCTCGGCCTGCAGGAAGCTCAGCTGCCAGTGATAATGCCAACGGGCCAACAAGGAGAATCCGAAGGACTGGAGGAAGAGGAGGACGCAGGAACGTGAGGAGGAGGATGCCGGCCGGAGGAGGAAGGAGGAGAAAGCCATCTCCGCAGCATCCACTACTCTGGGGGCCAGCCCTGGGGCAGGCGGCACACCCCGTGTGGCCACAGCGGGAGCCTCGGGGCCCCCCCTCGCACGTGGGTAGCTCATGGCAGAGGCTGCTGCGTTCACTTCCTCTGGGGAGGGGCTCTCCGACTGGAACCCACACCAGAATCACCTGGAGGCTTGTTAACACCCAGAGGGCGGGCGGGGCCTGCCCGTGCAGCCTCGTTCAGGAGATGAGAGGGGCACGGGAACCTGCCTGTCTCACAGGTCCTCGGGTGCCACTCCCAGGCATGGGGCCCCCACTGGAGAACCGCGGGCCTGGGGAACCCTCTATCTTTGGGAAGCTGGCGGGCAGGCCGCGGTGCCACGGTTGGCGGCTGTGCGGGCTGTGCGTCGGCCAGGGGCCTGCTCACCGGTACCTTGATGCACTTGGCCCTGTCGGGGGAGGGCCAGCGCGACAGACACCGTGGCCACGGGGCTCTCTTGGACCAGGCGGTGGGGATCTCCACTTCGGGAGCCAGCTCTATCTCCACCTGCCCTTCGGATGTTTCCATGGCAACGTGGACTGCAATGCTGGTGGTTAGCACGCTGACCTTTCCTGGTGGGAAATGACGGACAGGCTCAGTAAAAGCATTCAGAGGGGGAATCTGGGAGCAGCGACTCTGACCAGCACCTGCAACCAGCCGGGTCACGGGGGGGGGGGGGGGGGGGGGGGGGGGGGGGGGGGGCGCGGTTTACAGCAAAACTAGACAATGAGCTGAGTAAATATTGACAGCAGTCTTGCTAAAAAATCCTGTGGTTGGTGGGTTTTTCTTGTATCTTCCTCCCTCCCTCCCCCAAGTCTGTTATGGTACCTTTTCTTTGAAATTAATAGATTCTTTTCAGGAGGCTCAACTGAAAGAGACGCTGAACACAAACAAAAGGTAGGGTATTTGCTGCTGTAAGATGAAATCCGACCATTCTACATCCCCCTCATTCCACGCGGACGCCGACCTTGTCTGAGACAGCCTCGCCCCTGGCTTATTCATGGGCCTGTGGTGGCGTTCGGTTTAACTGTCTCTTGTCCAAGACACAGGCTCTCGAGGGCGAGGGCGGGGGGCGGGTATCTGTTCTCCCCATCATCACACCAGCCCCGCCCCCGGCTGCATGACCATCCTAAGCCCTCGCAAATGCTGCCCAGTCACTGGCTTCAAGAGTCCGGCGAGCCGCCCCGCGGATGTGGCTCAGGGGTTGAGCACCAACCTCTGAACCAGGAGGTCACGGTTCGATTCCCGGCCAGGGCACAGGCTCGGGTTGCCGGCTCGATCCCCAGTGTGGGCGCGTGTGCAGGAGGCAGCTGATCAATAATTCTCTCTCATCGTTGATGTTTCTTTCTCTTTCTCCCTTCCTTTCTGAAATCAATAAAAATAAATTTTTTAAATAAAGAGAGTCCTGTGAGCAGAAGGAAGCCCGCACCCCGACGCTTCCAACCAGGCGGAGAGAGGCAGAGAGGGAAATGCACTTGGTCGAGTTCCTCAGCTCAGAGGCTAGAATCCTTTTCTGATCTGTCCCCTCTTCTTTCACAGGATGTAGGTTGTTGTTGTTTTTTTAAAAAATATATTTGTAGTGACTTCAGAGGGGACGGGGGAGAGAGAGGAACAGAAACATCAGTGATGAAAAAGAACCACTGCCTCTGCACGCCCCACATTGGGGATCCAGCCCGCAATCCGGGCATGTGCCCTGACTGGGAATCGAACCCTCACCTCCTGGTCCATAGGTTGCTGCTCAACCACTGAGCAACGCTGGCTGGGTGCAGGCTTTTTGTCTGCCTTCCTGAGAGAAGGCCGAGTCCCTGGGTGGGGAGCTGGTACTTTGCTCCTTGCCCGGAGAAGGGACAGAAGCTGCCTGTGTCAGCTGTTCCACAGGGAACATTCTTTCCTTGCTGGGGTGGGAGGAGGAGCCTATTGTCTCCTCTCTCAGAGCCGCCCAGACACAAACACAAGGGGTTCAGCATGATGTACTGATGGCTTCTCAACCCACAGGTGTGACTCTCTTATACCCTCTCTCCCTATGGACAGCGTGGCAAAGCGAGCAGGCCAGTGACTGCTGGACTCGACTGCCAGACCCGCCTGCCTGGCCCGTGCCCAGCTCTGCTCACCCATGTGATACTTAATCTCTCTACATCTCTCTTTTTGTTTTTATCTATAAACAGGTAGAAAAATAAATCTTACTCTATAGGGGTGCTGTGTATATTAAGTTAAATAATCCACGGGAGCATTCTCCCCATGGTCACAGTCCATTAAACATGAGCTATTTCTGTCATGGAACCTTCCAGAGTCTCTGTCTAGACAAGGAAATGTGCACCGATACCCATTCCCTCCTGTGCAGATGGAACAGGTATCGCTCATTTCTGAAGGCTGTACGGAGTCCCCAGGGCGAGGCAGCAGGATTTACCCGGTCAGTGTTCCTTTTTCGGACCCGTTCTAAGCTCCCCACTACCACACAGCCTATCACCGTGGGGATCCTTGCACGTTTCCCTGTGTATCCGTGGGAATCTCTCTCTAGAACCAGAATTATGGAATTGCCAAGTAACCAGATCCTACTTTCCTCGGTCCTCTCACCTGACAGGTGACAGGTTTCGATGGCGTTTTCCACCAGTTTCCGGAACACCTGGAGCACCTTGGCGGGCACGATGTCCCCCTCGATGCTCACGTCTGCCTCGTGCCACTGCCACAGGTTCTTCATGAACTGCTGCACCTCCAGCCACTGCTGCAGGCCCTCGGGGCTCAGCTGGGGGCAGGGGAGCCTGGCGCCCTGCAGCGTGTAGTAGCGCCAGCGCTGCTCCCTGGCTTCCCGGTACCCGGACAGGCCTCTCACGGGGACTGTGACGAGGAACTGGCTGGGGGACAACACCTGGGGTCCGAGAGGAGGGAGAACACGAGTTTGAGTTCACAGGCTTGGGGGTGGGGGGGTCACAGGCGTACCCTGGAGCCACCTACTGAGCCAGGCAGCTCCGTTAACCACTCAGCCCTCAGCAATGTGACCAGGTGGACGGACACTGCACCTGCCCATCCCGTCCTGCCACTAGACCCCTGCGATGCCTCGAGTAGCACCTGAAGTCGCCGAGCCCTTGGCATAAAGGAGACCTGGGCTTTGCAGGGCACCGCATGTTTATGGGGAAAAGTTTTCTCCCAGAAGGAAATTTCCCAGGATGCAGTTCTAGGAAAAGTAATGTTATGCTTCTCTTCCTAGTCACGGGTCTGCTTTTGTCTAATTCAGGAGGCAGTGGAAGTGGGTGGGCGAGGGGGACAGAGATGCGCTGACATTCCAGGATCTAATCTAGTTTTATCATTTGCATCCTGGAGTGAATCTCCCAAGATCTTACTGTTTCAAAACGCAACAAGTCCCAGAATCCTATGGGTGGTCCCTATGCCCACCGACCTCGAAGTGTACTGCAGTGCATCACGTGTTCATATACTGATTCTTTTGCTCATTCATTCATTCCACAGAAGCTGAGTGTCTACCGCAGGCTGCACCCTGCTGGGGGCTGGGAACAGAGCCATCAACACACATGATCCCTACAAACAAGGGACTTAACCTGGTGTGAGAGAGGGGCACGAATACAGATGAATTTAACACAAACGAGAGGGGTTCTGTGTGCCGTAAGGAAAATCGAGATCAAGGGCACGAGGATCCAAAATAACCCAGAGGCCCACTTCGCGTGGCCCTGAAAGGGAGAGAATCTTCGTGTCTGCTCCATGGACTGTCTGCAGGCGAGATTGTTCCGTAAGGATGGCTTCGCCCACTCCACAGTGGTGCACGAATGAGCGCGGGCTGGCACCCCGGGGGCTTACAGCTCTGGGGGCTCCTCGGCAGGGACAGGGGTTCCGAGGCGGCTCCTGCAGTTTCTAAAAGCCACCCCTCCCACTGTCTTCCCTCCCCCACTTACAACCCACAAAATACCTTCAACTATTTTCTCAGCAACTCCCTCTGCCCAGCCCCCAATCTTATTGTTACTGTGAGAGTGGCACGGCCATGGCTCAGGGCCCCAGGGTGCCTTCTGGCTTCCGCGCCCTGTGACTCCCCGTCTCAGTCTCCATCGGCTGGGAGTTGGAATGTGGGCGCTCCCACGAGTGTGTCAGTGGTGAAAACTCAGTCCCCGAGGACACAGGCGGTATTGCTAGTATCCTCAGTGGTGTCAGCGCCTGTCGCGAGGGAGGCCGCTCACCGTGATGTGCCCATTGTACATCGGGGAGTAAGGGATGGCCTGGAAGCGGATGTCCCGGTTGCTGATTTCTGTAGTCAGGTGGTAGGCGACCTTCTGTACCTCCTCCACCGTCTGGGAAACCCAGTGGCGCCTCTGGTCCACCTGGTGGGCAGGAAGCAGCACAGGGGTCATTTCCGGGGCTGCCCTGGGCACTGGCATAAGGAAGTGGGGTGGCCACAGGAGCAGGGTTCCGGGAGAGGTGACTTCAGGTCTGGTGGTGCCTGTCAGTGCCTCAGAGTTCACTTCTAGAACGGAAGCCTCCATTTGTCCGGCCAGTGTGGCTCAATGGTTGAGCATCAGCCTAGGAACCAGGAGGTCACAGTTCGATTCCTGATCCGGGCGCATGCCTGGGTGGGGTTTGTAGGAGGCAGGTAGGTGATCAATGATTCTCTCTCATCATTGATGGTTCTCTCTCTCTCTCCCTCTTCCTTTCTCTCTGAAATCAATTTTAAAAAATCTTTAAAAAAATAACATAGAAGCATGCATTCAAGTGTGAGTTCACAGACGGGAGGTCACAGACGTCCACTGCCTTGTGGTTGGTGCCCATTTTTACATGCTGGAGCACGGTGAACAAGACAACAGCGAACAAGACAGAGATACGTGCCCTCCAGTTGAAAATACAGGACCGAGGTATACACGTACACACAAATACACACATGTATACAAACATACAGGGGGGGCAAAAGTAGGTTTACAGTTATTCATGTGGAAAAACAGTACAATAATTAATAAGTAACATAAGGATAAACTCTGTTTCACATGCTCACAGCTGTAAACCTGCTTTTGCCCCCTCTCCCCCCGTATGTGTGTATACTCACTTTGTGTGTATGTACAGTGTGATACCAGGTAGGTTAAGTCCCATGAAGAAAAATCACATGGGATGAGGGATTAGAGAATAAAAAGGCTACTATTTTGGAAGCAGGAGGCCAGGGAAGTCATCTCTAAGGAGGTGACATTTGAGTGGGCCCTGCTGACGGCTGGGGAAAGCACATTCCAGGCCCCCAAAGCAGGAGCACGCCTGGCAAAGCGGGGGGAGGGGGGCAGCAAGGGTGCCCCTGGGGCTGGAGGGTGGGAAAGGATGGTAGGGCCAGACCGTCACGCGGGGGTTGTGAACTGTGGGGAGACTGTGACGTAAGGGGGCGATAACGCCCGCTGTCCAGGCTGGAGACTGTGAAACGGGTTAGCACGTGTGGAGACTGAACAGTGGAACGTCCAGCGACTGCTTCCCGCTATGTCCATAAACCACGGCTCCCTTCTCCTCAGAACTCGCCCCTCCTGGACCTGCTGACTCCGCACAGCAAGTCTCCAAAAACTGGGAAATACCCCCAGAAAACTGAACACCAAAAATATATGCCTTTAGAGATATGTAAGGTTTAGGGAAATAGATGTCTGTGGGAAATACAATGGAATTCTTAGTCAACTCCAGAGAGACAGAAAAATCCAAATAATCTTTGGATGGGATGTCTGTAAGTGTTTTCTAAAACAGAGGCATGGCTCCGTGGTTGAGTGCCAACCCACAAACCATAGGTCACGGTTCGATTCCCAGTCAAGGGCACAGGCCCAGGTTGAGGGCTCTCTTCCCAGGAGGGGGTGAGCCGATCGATGATTTTCTCTCATATTGATGTTTCCATCTCTCTCCCTCTCCCTTCCGCTCTGAGATCAATAAACATATATATAAAGAGGGAATGGGAGACAAGCAAGTGAAGACGGAGGGAAGCAACTCCTCCAGGAAGTGGCCAGGGAAGGGAAGACAGGCAAGGACATCGACCGGTATTTCCAACATGACACGCAGGTTCAAGCACGTTTAAATGCTGACAGAAGAGCCAGAGGAGGAGCAGGGGGCGGAGGGCAGAGCCACTGCGTAAGGGTTTCCCAGCCAGGAAGAGCTGGGCAAATGCAGAAACCTGGCGAGGAATCCACTGGGTGCCAGGAGGAAAGGGCAGGGAATGCGGGAATCCGAGACTTCCTGTCTGATGGCTGTTTTCTTTATGAGCAGGAGTGCAGACAATGGGCTGAGAGGGAGGAGGAGAGGTGGGAGGGAGGGACTGTGGGGTGACAGACTTTGGAAGAGCTTCTCTAAGGAATGAGGGGCTGACTGGGCACATGTGTGAGGTTGCCAGGCAGTGACCAAGATGGTTGTGGGCGGGCCCATGAGGCTGTGGGATACCCGTGGACCCCACTGTAAGATGCTGTCAGCACAAAGGGAACAGCTGAGGAGCTAAGCCTGGGGTTTTGCTGGGCAAGATCTGCAGGCCGATAAGAGAGCACGGGAGGGTTTCAGCGGTGGGCCACGCTTCCCACTCTGGTCAAAGAACGGACAAAGCCGGGTCAGTTGGTTAGGGGACACGGGGTGACCAGAAGTCTGACCAGGAATAGCAGGGGAAAGTAACACAAGGGCTGACGATAGAACATTTCGGTCAGAGTGGTTGGGAACTGTGTTCTCACAGCAAAGTTCTCAGAGTGTTGTGAGGACTGCGGCTAAGCCAGCCCTCCCGCTGCCCTGGCCGTGGGTAAGTTATGCTACACTTGGTAGCATGCAGATGCAGTCACTCTCACTAAGCAGAGCTGATGCACAAGTAGCCATGAGAGCACCCGTCCATCCCGTAAGGGCACCATCCACGGCTGGCCTCCCTCTCTCCAGGGCAGCTCTATGTACGCGTCTGCAGCCCGGCTACATCCCTCTCCCCCGAACCAGCATCAGGCCCATTGTTGTCTTGCAAATCACTTGCTATTATTTATAGCTCAAGTCTGTGGACAACTCTTACTGTTTCAAATATAAATTATTTGGACGTCAAGACTGTTCCCTACAATAACACTGAGACCCACCTGCATTGCGACATGCT
The DNA here is from genome assembly GCA_004026665.1 of Murina feae. Lineage (NCBI taxonomy): Eukaryota > Metazoa > Chordata > Mammalia > Chiroptera > Vespertilionidae > Murina > Murina feae. Next base: position 1,036 of record PVJC01036330.1, on the reverse strand, counting down.
TCCTGGAGAGAGGTACGGAGATGGCACTAAGTAGCACTAAGAGGAACGAGACGTCACACAGGCCTGGCCACACCCCTGAGCACGTACGTACGGGGCCTGTGCAGGTGTCACCCAGGATCAGTGCCGCTGGGAAAAATGCTGAGAACTTCCTTCCCGACAACAGGAGGTCAGACTCTTAGTTCTGGAATTGCATTTAAATCCTATAACCGGTTTGTTTGTTTCTGAATGCCGGCCGATGTGGCTCAGTGGTTGAGCATCGACCCAGGAACCAGGGGGTCATGGTTCCATTCCTAGTTAGGGCACATGCCCAGGTCGCGGGCTCAACCCAGAGCACAGAGTCTCTCCCTCGTAGACGACCTCGCCCAGGCCTGTGTTGTGGACACAGTATCTTGCACGAAGCAGTGCCCAGTGTGTGTGTGAAGATGCACACAGAGGGGTTTAGCAGAAGAAATGTGGCTTCGGGTTAGAAAAAGAGTAGACTGAAGCCCAGCATCCTCTGCCCAGCTGCGTGACGCTGGGCCAGTTACGTAACCCACACGAGACCCCGTTCCCTCCTCTGTAAACACGGAGGCGATGGGCTGCATCCCACAGCTGTTGGTTAGATTAAGTGAGATACGGGCCTCAACCCGCCAGCACCGTTCACACGACTCCTGCATTGTCCTCAGTGAGCCCTGCCGATAATTCCGGCCACACGTGTGCAAAGAAACCGTGTGAATTTCAAGGGGGAAAAAATATCCAAGACTCTCTTCTTCCTCCCAGAAACTGAGCAACAATAAAACAATGTAACATTGACGTTGCCGCCCCAAGGTAACAACAAGGACAGCCTCAGGAGTCCATGTACAATCGATTGTCAAATAACTACGTTCACTCATAACACGAGGGGAGTCCACAGGAAGGCAAACACGGTTTGTGCTGTGGGGCCAGAGACACTGCTGTTGAGAAAGTGGACTCAGCTGAGTTTGAAGGGTGAATGTGGGGAAGAGAGTGGGGCGCAGAGAGGCTTTCTCCCTGGTGAAGGGCGGAGCTGGGGCCTGAG
>PVJC01036329.1:0-17779 GCA_004026665.1 Murina feae | reverse complement strand
AATAAACAAAATCAGAAATGAAAAAGGAGAAATAACAACAGACCCCACAGAAATACAAAGGATTGTTAAAAAATATTATGAAAAACTCTACTCCAACAAACTAGACAACCTCGAGGAAATGGACATATTCCTAGAAAAATACAATCTTCCAAAACTCAATCAGGAAGATTCTAAAAATCTCAACAGGCCAATAACTATGGAAGAAATTGAAGCAGTCATCAAAAAGCTTCCAGCAAACAAAAGCCCAGGGTCAGACAGCTTCACAGGGGAGTTCTTCAAAACATTCAAGGAAGAACTAAAACCTATCCTCCTCAGACTATTCCAAAAAATTCAAGAAGAAGGAACACTTCCCAGCTCATTCTATGAAGCTACCATCACCCTAATACCAAAGCCAGATAAAGACAACACAATGAAAGAACATTATAGGCCAATATCCCTCATGAATATAGATGCCAAAATACTCAACAAAATTCTAGCAAATCGGATCCATCAATACATCAGAAAGATCATACACCATGACCAAGTAGGATTTATCCCAGGGATGCAAGGATGGTACAATATCCGCAAATCAATAAACGTGATACATCACATAAACAAGTTGAGAGATAAAAATCACATAGTCATATGAATTGATGCAGAAAAAGCATTTGACAAAATCCAACACCCCTCCTTGATAAAAACGCTCAGCAAGGTGGGAATAGAAGGAACATTCCTCAACATAATAAAAGCCATATATGACAAACCCACAGCCAACATCATACTCAATGGACATAAACAAAAATAATTTCCCCTAAAAACAGGAACAAGGCAGGGATGCCCCATTCCACCAGTCCTGTTCAACATAGTACTGGAAGTAGTAGCCATTGCGATCAGACAAGAAGAAGAAATAAAAGGCATCCAAATTGGAAAAGAAGAAGTAAAACTGTCCTTATTTGCAGATGACATGATATACTGCACATAGAAAACCCTAAAGACTCCATCAAAAAATTATTAGACTTAATAAATGAATTTGGCAATGCTGCAGGATACAAAATTAATGCCAAGAAATCTATGACGCTTCTTTACCCTAATAGTGAACTTAGAGAAAGAGAGATTAAAATAATAATCCCATTTACCATTGCACCAAAAAAATTAAGATACCTAGGAATAAACTTAACTAAGGAGATAAAAGACTTATATGTGAAAAACTACAGGACACTGAAAAAAAGAGATAGAAGAAGACATAAACAGATGGAAGAACATACCGTGTTCATGGATTGGTAGGATCAATATAATCAAAATGTCCATAATTCCCAAAGCAATCTATAGATTCAATGCAATCCTCATTAAAATACCAACAACATATTTCACAGATCTAGAACAAACATTCCAAAAATTCATCTGGAATAAAAAAAGACCTCCAATAGCTGCAGCAATCCAGAGAAAGAAGAACAAAGTAGGTGGGATCGCAATACCAGATATCAAGCTGTATTACAAAGCCACTGTTCTTAAAACAGCTTGGTACTGGCACAAGAACAGACATATAGATCAATGGAATAGAATAGAGAACCCAGAAATTGACCCAAACCACTATGCACAATTAATATTCAATAAAGGAGGCAAAAGCATACAATGGAGTCAAGACAGTCTCTTCAATAAATAGTGTTGGGAAAATTGGACAGATAAATGCAAAAAGATGAAACTAGACCACCAACTTACACCATACACAAAAATAAACTCAAAATGGATAAAGGACTTAAACATAAGACGGGAAACCATAAAATTACTAGAGGAATACACAGGCAGAAAAATCACAAACATGTTCCAAAGGAATTTCTTTCACTGATACTGCTCATAGGGCAACGGAAGCTAAAGAGAAAATAAACAAATGGGACTACCTCAAAATAAAAAGCTTTTGCACAGCAAAGCAAACCATCAACAAAACAACAAGAAAACCCACTGCATGAGAGAACATATTTGCCAATGATATCACCAATAAGGGCTTAATATCCAACATTTACAGGGAACTCATACAACTTAACAAAAGGAAGAGAAACAATCCAATCAAAAAATGGGCAATGGAACTAAATAGACACTTTTCAAAAGAAGACATACAGAAGGCTGAAAGACATATGAAAACATGCTCCAAGTCACTTATTACATGAAAAATGCAAATCAAAATAACAATGAAGTACCATCTCACACCTGTCAGAATGGCTATCATCAACAAATCTACAAACAACAAGTGTTAGAGAGAATGTGGAGAAAAAGGAACCCTTCTGCACTGCTGGTGGGAATGCAGACTGGTGCAGCCACTGTGGAGAACAGTATGGAATTTCCTCAAAAATTTAAAAATGGATCTCCCTTTTGACCCAGTGATCCCACTTCTGGGAATATATCCTAAGAAACCAGAAACACCAATCAGAAAAGATATATGCACCCCTATGTTCGTAGCAGCACAATTTACCATAACTAAGATTTGAAAGCAGCCTAAGTGCCCATCAACAGATGAATGGATTAAAAACTGTGGTATATCTACACAATGGGATACTATGCTGCTGTAAAAAAAGGAATTCTTGCCATTTGCAGCAGCGTGGATTCAACTGGAGAGCATTATGCTAAGTGAAATAAGCCAGTCAATGAAAGAAAAATACCACATGTCCTCACTCATCTATGGATAATAAAGACCACTATAAATTGATGAAAATAAACAGATACAGAGGCAGAACAGCATTGAACGGACTGTCAACCTACAGCTGGAAGGCTGGGGAAGGTTGTGGGGAAGTTAAGAGATCAATTGAAAGACTTGCATGCATGCATATGAGTGTAATCAATGGATACAAGAAACTGGGGAGGAGGGGAAGAGGGGGGAACGTCAAGGGAAAAAATGGAGACCTATCTAACTCTTGTTGTAATACTTTAAGCAATAAAACAAACAAAAAAAACAACAAAGATGGATGGCAAAGCAAATATGGTTCTTGCCCTCAAGAAGCTTTTAAGTTATATAAACTAATAGATGGCTTTTAAAAACTTAGTATATTTGAATGGTTAAATAATAAATGAAAAAATTCTCATTATGAAATGCAAATCAAAACAACAATGTGGTACCATCTCACAGCTGTCAGAATGGCAATCATCAACAAATCAACAAACGACAAGTGCTGGAGAGAATGTGGAGAAAAACGAACCGTGGTGCACTGCTGGTGGGAATGCAGAGTGGTGCGGCCACTATGGAGAACGGTATGGAGTTTCCTCAAAAAATTAAAAATGGATCTCCCAGTAATACCTCTTCTAGGAATATATCCCAAGAAATTAGAAATACTAATCAGAAAGGATACATGCACCCCTATGTTCATAGCGGCACAATTCACCATAGCTAGATTTGCAAACAGCTTAAGTGCCCATCAGCAAATGAGTGGATTAGAAAACTATGGTACATCTACACAATGAAATACTACACTGCTATGAAGGAATTCTTACCATTTTCAGCATCATGGATGGAAATGGAGAGCATTATGCTAAGTGAAATAAGCTAGGCAATGAAAGAAAAATACAACATGATCTCACTCATTTATGGGAAGTAAAGAACATTATAACCTCATGAACAAAAAGATAGATACAGAAGCAGTAAAGCATCAAAAAGATTGTCAAATTACAGTGGGAAGGATGGGGAATGTTGGGGAGGGGGGAAAGAAATCACCGAAGGACTTGTATGCATGCATGTAAGCACAACCACTGGACACCAGACACTAGGGGGGTGGGATGAAGGCATGCGACAGGGGGTAGGGGAGGCCTGGGAAAGGGCAATGGGGGGAAAAAATGAGATATACGTACTACTATGTGTAATACTTTAAAAAATTAAATATATATAAAATAAACAAATAAATAAATAAATAAATAAATATTTTCTTTTTTTTAGTATTTGTTTTTTAATTTTATTCTTATATACTCATTCTCTTTCTTCCTCTTCTATACTGAATTATGGCCATTTCCCCATTCATTCAAATCCTTGACATTACCTTCTGAAAATAAGATCTGGCTACTCAGATTCAGCTGGGTGCTTGCATTTTTTGGATTAGTTATTGTTTTCATTCATCTCGGAGTGTTTGTTGTTTGCATTTTTTGGATTAACTGTTGGTTTTTTGGAGTTTCCTCCTCATATACATACATTTTCCCCCTTCCTTTTTCTTCTCTTTTATCTCTTATATTTATTTTATTTTCTCGATATTATTTTGCACTCTTTTCTCTCCCCTAATTATCTCTTATCTAGTGGTCATCTTTATTTGGGGTTATTAGTATCATGAATACATTTGTGTTTGGTGCCCTGTGCATTGTGACCTATAGTGTTGTATTTTGTGCCTTTAAGTAAATGCAGGAGAGAGAACTACAAAACCAGACACCCTGAGAGGAGCAGACATGGAAGACAAAAAAACAGCCCCCTTATGGAATGAAATATACAAAGTCATGCAAACTAAGGGTCTGAATCCAAGAATATTGTACCAGCAAAGCCATAAATCAAAGTTGAGGGTGAAATCTGGAGCTTCACAGACAAAAAAGTACTAAGGGAGTTTATAAAAGACTGACATTGCAATGTTATCTAAACCATTCAAGGCCATAGGTAAAAGATTCCCAATTCATGAAGCCCGTAGACCCTAAGTAAATTTTACAAAGTAATATTAAATTCTGTATGGACATCTGAATGCTTAGTATGGGAAAATCATAAAAAACATAGTGAAGGTGGTTTAACTTTAGGATTTGGAATAATAGATTAGTGGAACAGAATAAGAAACCCAGAAATAAATCTGTGCATAAATGGAAATTTAATATTTGAAAACAAATTGTTGCTTTCAGTGATAAATTATTTACTTAAATAAATGTTCTTGGTACATTTAGAAGTAAATAAATTTAGATTTCAGTCTTATTTAACACTAATGTGTAAATACTTAAGTTTAAAGAATGAGCTAAAAATTATGCAGACAATTTAGGCAAGGTAGAACAAAATATGGGTAGAGATTTTGACAGTTGCCAGATAGAAGGCAGGTTGCAGGGGGAAGGGTATGCTCGAAAATGGTGAAAGAATTAAGTACAAATTGGTTGTTACAGAATAGCCATGGAAATATAAAGTACAGCATAGGAAGCATAGTCAACAATCTAATCTAATAAAAGAGTAATATGCAAATTGACCCTCACTCCATTGCACCTAAGCCACGCCCACCAGCCAAGCCACACCCACTACTAAAGCCACATCCACCAGACAATCAGAGTGGCTGTATGTAAATTAACCCAGCCAAGATGGCAGCTGGCAACCATGGAGCTAGAGCACACAGGAGGCCAGCGATGGAGGAAACTGCTTGCCTAGGCCGGCCGGGCCTCTGCTCAAGGCAACAAAGTTTCAATTATAGAAGCCACAGAGCTGAAGCAAACAGGAAGCTTCATTGCCTGCCTAGGCCTCCACTCAAGGCAACAAAGTTTCAATTATAGAAGATAAATAAACTCCAGATAACTGCTTCCAGCCAGCCTCGCAGGGACCTTGGGTTAATGAGAGATGTGGCCAGCCTGAAAACAGCCCTCAGCCCCTCACCCAGGCTGGACAGGCACCCCAGTAGGGACCTGAACCTGAAAGGGATGTGGTCAGCCTGAAAATGGCCCTCAGCCCCTCACCCAGGCTGGCCACATCCCCATGGGGTGAGGTTCCCCACTGGAGGGCTTGGCCAATCTGCAAACAGCCATCAGCCCCTTACCCAGGCTGGCCAGGCACGCCAGCAGGTGGACATCCCCTGAGGGGTCCCAGACTGCAAGAGGGCACAGGCTTGGCTGAGGGATACCCTCCCCCCCGGGTGCACAAATTTTTGTGCACCAGGCCCTTAGTATTCTAATAAACATGTGTGGTGTCAGATGGGTACTAGATTTATCAGGGGACCACTTAGTAAGTTATGTAATGTCCAATCACTGAAATGTACACCTGAAACTAATATAATAATGTATGTCAAATGTAATTGAAAAAAATTAATGATTAAAACAGACCCCAGGGAAGTAGGTCTTCTACACAATGGAAACAACACAAAGACTCTAAGGAGAGAGAGGACATGGTATACTGGAGGAAGTATGACATCCAGTGTGGCTGGAGTATAACAATCAATGCAGAATGGTAGAATTTTAGATCAAAGAGATAGCCAGAGAGACATAAGATGTAAGGCCTCGTCAACTATTGTAAAGACTTTAATCTAGGATGATAGTAAATGGCAAGTTCTTAAAGAGCTTCAAATAGGGGACTATCATGAACTGGCTCTTTAAACAACCATATGAAGAGGGAAAGGTGAAAGAAGACCAGTCAGATGACTATTGTAGAAGCCCAGAGGAGAGATCATGTAGCTTGGACTATGATGATAATGATGGAAAAGGTTAGAAGCAATCAGGTCCTAGATATATTTTGCAGGTAGAGCCATCTGGATTTGTGGATGAACTGGATATGGATGTGAAAGAGAAGTCCAAAGCTTTTGCCCTAACTGGTGCACATATCGACTTGGAGAAGACTGGAAGATGAGTATTTTGGAGAGTCTGCATGAATTAGTTTTAAACAATGAATTGAAGAAAATAGTGTGCCCTTTCTCAAAGTCCCTCAATTGCCTCATTTCTCTCTTATGACTGGGAGCACTGCTGCATCACGTTGCTGCTCTTCCATGTCTAGATTTAAATGAAATTCTATACCATGCATTGTGGGATCTGTCTTACTGAGTAGGGTGACCAATTTTTGTGATTCACCCAGTATTGAGAAGTTTCTCAGGAAACAACTTTCAGTGCTAAAACACAGATGAGTGCCAGAAAAACCCTTTTGAAAATGTAAATTTTAATAGATGAATTCTACTTTAAAATATCAATGGATTCCCATTGCTTTAAAAATCAAGATAAAAAGTTTTAATATATGTTATGAGGACTGGCTTTGTCTGGTTCCTGCTAATTTATACCATTGTCTCGTACTGTTTTGCCTGCTACTCTGCACTTCTGAAAATTGTTCAAGTTGGTCTAGAAGTCCTTAAGATAGAGTTGACTGACCAAAATATAGGAAACTGCTGCTCCAGGAGATTATATTGTCATTATTAATTTGATAATCCCTTTATACTTAGAAGATTTACCCAATTGATGATGATGATGGTGGTGCTAAACCAGCTCATTGTTGAAGCTTCCTCATAGGTGTCTAAGTATGTTGTCATCTGATTCTTATCACAATCTGTTTAAGCAGGGCCTTTTGTTATCTCCGTTTTCCAGATGGGGAAAATAAGGTTCATAGAGGGATGTTTCCTCCTTGGAGCAATAAAAAATAAAATAAATACTTTCATGTTAATTTGTTACATAGGAAAGGTTTTTACCAGTGCTATGTTGAACACTGTGCAAAAGAGAGCTTTAAAGTAAAAATGAAGAATATATGTATGTTATGAAAAGACAGTTAACTGAAAAGGTAATAAGGCAACAGTTATAACTTTCTAAAAGTCCTTTGATTTATCAATTCTTTTTATTTTTATTTTTTGGTCATTTACAGTGGCTCAAAGCTGGATGTACCTGTAAAATTGAACACAGCCTCTGAAGTCACTGTACCTCTGACTGAAAAATATTTTGTTCAGGATTTGATATAGTCACTAATCTCTAATCTTCTATTGTGCTAAATTCAAAACTCTTTATAAGATGATTAGTTAAAATAAAATGTGTGCTTGTATCTTACTCCTAACAATACATTTCTTATTTGATTATTATTATTTTAATCTACTTTCCTATTTGTTTTTCTTTCCTATTTCCTTCCTTTTTCTTTAAATATTCTGTTCTCACCTAAGGTTATTCCATGGTGAAATATCCAACTGTTTTTAACATCTAAGTTTCCTTATCATTGTCCAATTTGTACACTCAATATATGTTTCTTTCGAGATGTCAAACAGACTTCCATTTGGTAATTATTTGCACTTTTTTTAATCAGCAAGCTATTTTTTAGTTTTGACTGTGATTTTCCCTAGTTCATGCCAAGAATGAAGATTATCTTCATTAACTTGCTCAGGTCAGGCCCCTGGGTAGGGAGCTGTTTATATTTTCCAAATACCATATGAGTGTTTCATGATCATGATTATTCAAAAACTCAAGTAAAGTGCAAATTGTATAATGGCATAAATATTTTTAGCACTCTAAATGACAGTAATTTTTCTAACCCAGTGACCTCTACCACACACTGGCAACTGTTATGAATTGTTGTTGTTATGAATAGTTTGTAGGTAAAGGACAAATGGTCATTTACTTTCACAATATTATTAGAGTCACATTGAATATTACAAGAAGCCAGAGAATAACTGCATTTTTTACTTTCTACTAGTCACCCTTTCAGAAAGATTACTTTATTTTTAATTCTCCTCTACATTGATTGTGTATAATTTTTTCCATGGGATTGAATGATGGTTTATTGCAGTTATAGGAAAGGCTTTCAAAAAATATTTTTCATCAATGTTTTTCTCTATATTGCTTCCCCTTCTTCCCTTACTGACATTCTGTCTGTTACCTCTTTTCCCACTAGCAAATAATGAATTGAAATGAAAGCATGGTGGATGTTGTTGCACAGTCAGTGGAACTTTGGAGTGCACTTTAACGTTACAAAACACTTTTACAGTTTGAAAGTGAGATGCTGTAGAGAAATGAGCAGCTATGGGAAATTTATTTTAAAGGTGACAGAAAACTAAAAAGTAGAAGTCAATGATAAATAGAAGGCATAGAAAGACTGGCAATAAAATAACCAAGTAACAATTTCACAGGCATGAAGGGCTGCAGAAAAAAGAAATAAAAATTGGCACAGATGCTTCTCTACAAAAAGGACACAGGAGTTAGGAAGTTATGGAAATAGAGAGTGAAACTACACGTGAAAGTGGACTAACATAACTGCTCCACAATTGGATGGGATGTAGGTAAAGGTAGTAAGCAACTAATTTTTACTTAATAAACATTTGTTAAACACCTCTTACCTGCAAATCACTGACCTAAATTGCTACAAGGAAACATATGAAATTAAAGACTTTCTACACAATTTGGGTGACAAGTGTTTCCAGTATCAATTAACCCTTCCCTATGGGTAGTATCAGTTAGGTCAGAAATCCAGTCTAATTTTTTTTAAAGTTCCAAGCATCTCTCCCTTCTCATTCTGTTTTCCAGAGATATTTAAACTCTTGTTAATATCTTTCTAGGTGACTGAGGGTGAGAAGAGTTATGTGTTTACATGCCCTCCTTTTCATAGTATACTGATTACAACCTAAGGATTTTGGCTGTTGGTGAATCAAGTGAAACAAAAAACTGAGTGAAATCACCCGTTTTCTTCAAAAGGAGATGTTGACTTGCCAGTATTATTATAATCAGAGAAAAGTCTCCATACCAAACTGGTGAGGACTCTTTAAAATAAATTTCTTTTTATCCAGTCATGTATAAAAGACTGTCCCAGGGTGATGGGTACAAGATACACTTTGATGTCAGCTGCCTCATGGACATCAAGTAGTAGCAATATGGGATGCTCTCTTCATTCACAGATCTATTATCAAATGAGATGTGGAACAGTGCTAAAGGCATCAACATCTCAGGGCCACCAGTTATGCAGTTACTCACCCACAACTCTAGAGGACATGATTCATATCATAGCACCCTGTGTAATCTTATGGTGACTGACAAAGTTATTTGTGAAAGTTGGAACTGAATTATTTTTTTTTCTTTTTCTTTTTTCAATTTTAATTTCTTTTCATTTTTTAATTTTTTAAAAATTATTATTACATAAAGCTTTACAAAGATTAGTACATATATCTCATTTTCCCCCTGCCCTTCCCCCCGCCTCCCCTACCCCCCAGTGTTTTTGTCCATTGGTTATGCTTAAAGGCATACACAAAAGTCCCATGTCTGATCTGTTATCCCCCCGCCATGTCCCTGTCCTTGTTGCTGTAATTTGACAGTCTGTTTGATGTTGTTCTGCCTCTGAATCTATTTTTGTTCACCAGTTTATGATGGTTATTATTATCCATAGATGAGTGAGGACATGTGGTATTTTTCTTTCATTGACTGGCTTATTTCACTTAGCATTATGTTCTCCAGCTCCATCCATACTCCTGCAAATGCTAAGAACTCCTTCCCTTTTACAGCAGCATAGTATTCCATTCTGTAGATGTACCACAGTTTTCTAATCCATTCATCTGTTGATGGGCACTTAGGCTGTTTCCAAATTTTTGCTATGGTAAATTGTGCTGCTATGAACATAGGGATGCATATGTCTTTTCTGATTGGCATTTCTGGTTTCTTAGGATATATTCCCAGAAGTGGGATCACAGGGTCAAAAGGGAGATCCATGTTTAATTTTTTGAGGAAACTCCATACTGTTCTCCACAGTGGCTGCACCAGTCTGCATTCCCACCAGGAGTGCACGAGGGTTCCTTTTTCTCCACATCCTCTCCAGCACTTGTTGTTTGTTGATTTATTGATGATAGCCATTCTGACAGGTGTGAGATGGTACCTCATTGTTGTTTTGATTTGCATCTCTCAGATGATTAGTGACTTTGAGCATGTTTTCATATGTCTCTTGGCTTTCTGAATGTCCTCTTTTGAAAAGTGTCTGTTTAGGTCTTTTGCCCCTTTTTTGATTGGATTGTTTGTCTTCTTTTTGTTAACTTGTATGAGTTCCCTATAAATGTTGGAGATTAAACCTTTATCAGTGCTAACATTGGCAAATATGTTCTCCCATGTAGTGGGTTTTCTTGTTGTTTTGCTGATGGTTTCTTGTGCTGTGCAGAAGTTTTTTATTTTGATAAAGTCCCATTTGTTTATTTTCTCTTTAGTTTCCAATGCCCTAGGGGTTGTGTCGGTGAAGAAACCGCTTTGGCATATGTCTGAGATTTTGTTGCCTTTGTATTCCTCTAGTATTTTTATGGTTTCCCGTTTTACATTTAAGTCATTTATCTATTTTGAGTTTATTTTTGTGTATGGTGTAAGTTGGTGGTCTAGTTTCATTTTTTTGCATATATCTGTCCAATTTTCCCAGCACCATTTATTGAAGAGACTGTCTTGATTCCATTGTATGTTCTTGCCTCCTTTGTCAAATATTAATTGAGCATATTGGTTCGGGTCGATATCTGGGTTCTCTATTCTATTCCATTGATCTATATGTCTATTCTTGTGCCAGTACCAGGCAGTTTTGAGAACAGTGTCTTTATAATACAGCTTGATATCTGTTATTGAGTTCCCTCCTACTTTGTTCTTCTTTCTCACGATTGCTGCAGCTATTCGGGGTCTTTTTTTATTCCAGATGAATTTTTGGAGGGTTCGTTCTAGGTCTGTAAAATATGCTGTTGGTATTTTAATGAGGATTGCATTGAATTTATAGATTGCTTTGGGTAGTATTGACATTTTAATGATATGGATTCTACCAATCCATGAACATGGTATGTTCTTCCATCTGTTTATGTCTTCCTCTATCTCTTTTTTCAACGTCCTGTAGTTTTCTGAGTAGAGGTCTTTTACCTCTTTAGTTAAATTTACTCCTAGGTATCTTGGTTTTTCTGGTGTGGTGGTAAATGGGATTGTTTTTTTAGTCTCTCTTTCTGTACATTCATTATTGGTGTACAAAAATGCCATAGATTTCTTGATGTTAATTTTGTATCCTGCTACATTGCCATATTCATTTATTAAATCTAATAATTTTTTGATGGAGTCTTTAAGGTTTTTTATGTACAATATCATGTCATCTGCGAATAAGGAGAGTTTTACTTGTTCTTTTCCAATTTGGATGCCTTTTATGTCTTCTTCTTGTCTAATCGCGATGGCTAATACTTCCAGTACTATGTCAAACAGGAGTGGTGAGAGTGGGCAACCCTGTCTTGTTCCTGTTCTAAGGTGAAATGGTTTTAGTTTTTGCTCATTGAGTATGATGTTGGTTGTGGGTCTGCCATAAATAGCTTTTATTATGTTGAGGTAAGATCCTTCTATTCCTATCTTGCTGAGAGTTTTTATCAAAATTGCATGCTGGATTTTGTCAAATGCTTTTTCTGCATCAATTGATATGATTAAGTGATTTTTATCTCTTAATTTGTTTATGTGATGTATCACATTTATTGATTTGCGGATATTGTACCATCCTTGCATCCCTGGGAGAAATCCTACTTGGTCGTGGTGTATGATCCTTCTGATGTACTGTTGGATCCGATTTGCTAGGATTTTGTTGAGGATTTTGGCATCTATGTTCATGAGGGATATTGGCCTGTAATTCTCTTTCATTGTGTTGTCTTTGTCTGGTTTTGGTATTAGGGTAATGCTGGCTTCATAGAATGAGTTTGGAAGTCTTACTTCCTCTTTAATTTTTTGGAATAGTCTGAGGAGGATAGGTTTTAGTTCTTCCTTAAATGTTTGGTAAAACTCCCCTGTGAAGCCATCTGGCCCCGGGCTTTTGTTTGCTGTGAGCTTTTTCATTACTGCTTCAATTTCTTCCATAGTGATTGGCCTATTGAGATTTTTATATTCTTCCTGATTGAGTTTTGGAATGTTGTACTTTTCTAGGAATATGTCCATTTCCTCGAGGTTGTTCCATTTGTTGGAATAGAGTTGTTCATAATATTCTTTAACAATCCTCTGTATTTCTGTAGGGTCTGTTGTTATTTCTCCTTTTTCATTTCTGATTTTGTTTATTAGGGTCCTCTCTCTTTGCTTCTTGGTGAGCCTGGGTGGAGGTTCATCAATCTTGTTTATCCTTTCAAAGAACCAGCTCTTGGTTTCATTGATCTTTTGTATTGTCTTTTTGGTCTCCAAGTCATTTATCTCCGATGTGATCTTTATAATTTTCTTCCTTCTGCTTACACTGGGCTTTTCTTATTGCTATCTTTCTAAATCTTCCAGTTGCAGGGTTAAGTAATTTATTATCATTGTTTCTTGTTTTCTGCAGTAGGTTTGTAGAGGTATGAACTTCCCTCTCAAGACTGCTTTCACTGTGTCCCATAGATTTTGGATTGTTGTGTTATCATTGTCATTTGTTGCAATGATGTTTTTTTTTATTTCTTCTTTGATCTGTGTGGTAACCCAGTCATTATTTAATAGCATGCTATTTAGTCCCCATGTGTTTGATTTTTTTGGATTGTTTTTATTGTAATTGATTTCCAGTTTTATGACATTGTGATCTCAGAAGATGCTTGATATGATTTCAATCTTCTTGAATTTGAAGAGACTTTGCCTCTGCCCCAAAATATGGTCTATCTTTGAGAATGACCCATGTGCACTTGAAAAGAATGTATATTCTGTGGCTTTGAGGTGAAGTGTTCGGAAGATGTCTATTAAGTCCATCTGCTCTAGTGAGTCATTTAGGATTTATGTTTCTTTGCTGATTTTTTGTTTAGAGGATTTGTCCAACGGTGATAGTGGGGTATTAATGTCCCCCATTATGATTGTATTGCTGTCAATCTCTCCCTTGACATCTTCCAGAAGTTTTTTTATGTATTTGGGTGCTCCTATATTGGTTGCGTATGTTTACCAGAGTTATTTCTTCTTGTTGAATGGCTCGCTTTAGTATAATGAAGTGGCCTTCCTTATCTCTTTTTATGTCCTTCAATTTGAGATCTAATTTGTCAGATATAAGTATTGCTACCCCAGCTTTTTTTTCATTTCCATTGGCCTGTAAAACATTTTTCCATCCTTTTGCCATCAGTCTGTGTGCATCTTTTTTTCTGAGGTGGTTTTCCTGTAAACAGCAGGTATGTGAGTCATGTTTTCTTATCCACTCAGTTACCCTATGTCTTTTGTTTGGATCATTAAACCATTTACATTTAAAGTTATCATTGATAAATACTTGTTTGTCGCCATTTTTATTCTTTACCCTTGTGTTCCTTCTTCGTTTCCTGTTTTTACTTTTCACAGTAGGCCCTTTAACTTTTCTTGCATTGCTGGTTTGGTAGTAACAAACTCCCTTAGTCCTTTTTGTCTGTGAAGCTTCTAATTTCACCCTCAATTTTGATTGATAGCCTTGCTGGGTACAGTATTCTTGGATTCAGACCCTTCCTTTGCATGACTTTGTATATTTCATTCCATTCCCTTCTTTCCTGACGTGTTTCTGTTGAGAAATCAGTCGCTAGTCTGATTGGGGAGCCTTTGTAGGTAACTTTCTGTCTCTCTCTGGCTGTTTTTAAGATTCTGTATTTGTCATTGGTGTTTGCCAATTTAATTATAATATGCCTTGGCGTTGGTCTTTTGCGGTTCATTTAGATTGGAACTCTGTGGGCTTCTTGGATTTGCGTGGGTTTTTTCTTCCCTATTTCAGGGAAGTTTTCTGTCATTATTTCTTCAAACAAGTTTTCTATTCCTTGTTCAGTTTCCTTTTCTTCTGGCACCCCTATTATGCGCATGTTGTTTCGTTTTGTGTTGTCCCAAAGTTCTCTTAGACTCTCCTCCTGCTTTTTAATTCTTTTTTCTAGGTGCTGCTCTGCTTGGGTATTTTTTTCTACCTTGTCTTCTAGCTCACTGATGCGGTCCTCTGCTTCTTCTAGTCTACTCTTGCTGCTTTCTATTGAGTTCTTTATAGCAGTGATGTCGTTTTGCATTTCTTCTTGCTTCTTCTTCATTTCCTCTTGGATCTTCTTCATTTCCTCTTGGTTTTTCTTCATTTCCTCTAGGTTCTTACACATACTGTCAAATTTGTCTTCCATTCTTTTCATCCACCTTATGACCATTTCCCTGAATTCTTTGTCTGACAAGTTACTTGCCTCCATTTCATTTACTTCCCTTTCTGGTGATGCTTGTTTTTCTTTCATATGTGGGCTGTTTCTTTGTCTCCCCATGATCTATCTTCTCTGAGTATCTGGTTATATAGTTTTTTCTCTCCTTTGTTCATTTAAAGGCACAAAATACAACACAGCAAGGCACAATGCACAAGGATGTGAACCCAAATGTATTCACAATGCTTATAACCCACTAACGGTCACCACCATAGAAAAGAGAGTTAGGGAGTAAAGAAGAAAGAAAAAGAAGGAAAAAAAGGGGAAAGGGAGTGCCAAAACAAATTTGGGAAAAGGAAGGCAAAGAAAAAAAAAAGGTAACAACGATAAAAAAGAATGAAATAAAAGGGGGAAAGCGATTGTATGGGGAGAAATCTCAAATAGAATGGTTACTAGTAGCAACAAATGCCATCTACGAAGACCTATAGATGAATGGAGTACATTAACTAATCAATCAATTGACAATTAATATCTAACAAGGTAAACAGAATAAAAAAAATAACCAAAATACAACCAAAAAACAAAAAGAAAAAGCAAGACAGTCTCACCAACAATAATAAAAACCCCAGTATAATCAATAGTTAAAGAAACAACAGCAGAACAACAGAGAGAGAGAGAGAGAAAAATTTTTGGATAATGAAGCAAGAAAGGAGTGAGGTATGTGTCGGCTTGGAGCAGGGGATTGGAAATTAGATATCTTAGCAGGGTGAAATTGTAACAGGGGGGTAAAAAGAGGGAATAGGGAGGATCTAAAGCATGAGTTGGTTCAGAGAAACAGGACAGCAATAGGGGAATAGTGAGGAAGAGAGTCTTGGCATAAAGGTAAAGTTGAGATAGAGTAAAATGATGCTATAGGAAATCTGAAAATAGAATGAAGAACACTAATCTCAAAATAATATAAAGATAAAATAAAATGACCCTTAGAAAAAGAAAAAAAATAGTAGTAGTAATAATATTGATTAAAAATAAAGATACAATAATTAAAAAGGTAAACTGAAGTGAGGAAAAAAGACAAAAAAATTGTTTCTTAGAGGAAAAAAAAGACAAAGAAAAAAATTTTAAAAAAATTAAAAAAAGAGAGAAAAATGTGGAGTAGTGAGGGTCATTCACTTCTTCTCCTCTTCTGATTGTTGCGCCTTAGTCTTGTCAGCTATTCAGGAAAGTATGGAAGTTTCCTGGGATTCACTACTCCTCTGCGTCATACACCAGTCCTGATTTAAAAGCCGGCAGTATTTCTGCCTTTATTTGTGTTTACAGAAGAGTCAGTTTGTGAATCAGCCTCTGGGTGGCAGTGTTTCTGGAGTGACCTCTTCCACTACAAGTCCTCTCTAGCCGGCATTTAGGTTTTGTTTTCCCTATTACACTTAATACTAGTTTGGTGGAATGGACTGCCCCTGAACTGGTTTCCGAATCTGTCACTCCCTGCTCTGCTTCTTAGGACACACAAACAGGGTTTTCCCCTGCAGTCTCCGTGAGTGGCCCCAATTGAGTGCTCCTATGTATTGGGTTTAATAATACCAAGCCTAGCTTTAATAACGAGAGGGGAAAAGGAACCTCTCCAAAGAGATGCGCGGGCTCCCTTCCTCCTCCAGCTCTGTGCGTAACTCTCCCTATGTCTCTTCTCAGCAACCTAAAACCAAGGCTGTCTTTTCGTGTCCCGATCATTTATGGGGTGGTTTTTTTGGGGGGTTCTCTTCTGCTAGCAGCCTGCGGGACCCCTTCCCACACTCAGGTCACGCTGGTGCCAACAGCCTCAGACTTTGTGGAGCGCGGGCTGGCCCCGAGGGGAGGGGCGCAGACTCTGCTGCGCAGAGACTTCTTCTGCACTCCTTTAACTCTCCCACCTGGAATACAAACCACGCTTTTAACAAGCGAAATCTGACCTGTTCATGAGGAGGTGCAGGGCTTGTCTGGGTCCACGAATTCTTGGCTTGAGCTCCAGTGTTCCTGGGTTCCTGGCTGGTCCCTGGGTGATCTGTTTGTAGTATCCCTGGATGTATACGTTTTTTGTAACAGTCACCCAAGATGGCCCGGTCCCCGCAGCCGAGTCCGCAGCTCCGGGAGAGATTTCAGCAGCAGTGCAGGCAGCGCCCTGTTAAGGGAGCCCCATTCAGGTTCTCACATTCTGGAGTATAGCTGTTGCACACCCACAAATTTCCACGCTTGGTACATCCACACACCCTCCGTTCCTTCTCTCTCTCTCTCTCTCACTGTCTTTCAGTCTGCCTTCTCATCGGCAGTCCTCTTCCTTCCTCCATTCTGAATAAACATTTGTTGACACCAACACTCCCCAGGCCTTCTACAAAAAGCACAGGAAGTGTGGCTTACCCCCAAGTCCTGGCCTTCAGCAACCAGGGGTCCTTGAAAGTGAAAACTGGGTGGGAAGGTGGGTCAGAGAAGCCAAGGAGGAACTCCACTTGAGTAGCTGGCTTTGAGACTGGAGGAAGGGGTCAAAGGCCAAGATTTTTGGGAGCCCCCAGGAAGCTGGGAGTGGCTTTTGGCAGGAACAACGAAGGGAACTGTTCCATAAGGAATGAATACTTCAACTGGCCCATGAGCAGGCCTTTGAAACCTCCTGGGAGGAGGGCAACCCTATGAACTCCCTCATGTTTCTGACCCGCAGCACCTGGGATCCCACACATTGTCCTGTGCACCACTGCCTATAAGGTCATTGGTCAGGACACCAATTGAAATCCCACAGTCCCTAGGGCTCCCTAGTCATATAAACTAAGTCTGTTTTCTTCATGGCTCTTTCTATCCTCTGACATAAAGTGTTGCCTTGCTTCTGGTTCACCTGTCTGTCTCCCAGACCCTCTCAGCACCTGAAAGGTGACCTATGAAGGCTTCGCCCCTGAGACCCAGGTAGACAGCCCACACTTGCTGAATGAATTCCTGAGCAGGGAGCTCTGTTCTGATTTCATAAATTTTATATTTGTACTAAACCTCATTCATTCACATGTACATACATATGATATCTTAATCCTCTTTTGGACATCCCACATTGATTCACAAAGTTATAAAATATCTTATTATTTATTTATTTATTT
>PVJC01036328.1:0-17777 GCA_004026665.1 Murina feae | reverse complement strand
GCCCTCAGCACCCTGCAATGCGTCCCACACGCGCCACCGCCCTGGAAGAAGCTGTCGTGGTCCCAAGGGTTAAAGACAGGACCCTTCTCCATGAGCTGCAAAACCCCTGCAGCTGTGTTCTGCCCCGAGACAATGCACCACACCCCAGCACCCCAAATTCCAAGAGCGCCCCTGTTTCCAAGGTTTCCTCCACGTCTCACCTGTGTGCTTTCCAGACCCAACTCGACGCCTAGATCACTTGCCTGGACCGCCCGAGCCTTTGCGCGTTCTCGGATGCACGCCAACCGCCCCCCTCCAGCCCCGCACGGTTTACACCATCCCGGAGGGTGTAAGGCCGCATTTCCAACCGACTACGCGATTTGAGCCAAGTTTCCTACCCTCCGTTTCCATATCTGCAAAATGGGAGCTATGAGGCCCATATAATAGTGTGGCTGCGAGGCTTAAAGAAGACGCATGAGTATGTAAACTGGCATCCCTGTTACCATATGGGAGTCCAGGGCCACCGGCTAGGCCTGAAGGGAGGACAGAAGGGTGGAGGGATTAGCGAGCGGGTCACCCCCTCAGTCTCCTGTCTTTGCAAATGAATGGGCTCTGGCCCGGGCTTCCGCCTCCCTGCGCCAGGTCTGCAGCGCCTGAGGCTGAAACCCAGCGCTGCGGGCAAATTTTGCCTGAAGGCAGCGCCTCCTGAGGGGCAGGGAGGTCTCGTTGGAGGGAGGAAAGGGAACTGGGTAGGAAAATGGAGTTGCCTCTGGGAAGAGGCATCGGGGAGAGGAAACCTTGGGGGCCGCTGGCGGACCACTGACAAAAAGAAATCGGACGCAAAAAAAAAAGGCTCCCCAGAAATTGGGCCACCGTGGGAGCGGCGAGACAGACTTCCCATCTGGGAAGGGCTGCCTACGGGTAATTGGGTTTGCTCGAGTTGCCTCTATAATTAATAAGTGATTTGACTTGGAGATTGGAAATAGTCGTTGAAAGGAAGCCGCAGGCGTCGGGTGCGAAGCCCGCGAGCCTCCCTCCGAAAGCCAATGACCGCGGAGGAGGACGGTTTAAGGAACACGAGGAATGTGATAATATTGGCATCTAACCTTCCAGTGTTTGAGTAATTCGTTGCTTAGCTACTTTGGATGGGCCATTATTTTGCAAACTGGAAACATTTGCAAGTGGTGATATTTTGCTCCTGCCTGACGCAGGGGCTGCAAACCTACGCCGGCTCTGCTGAACTCTCCGAAATATATATGCATAAATTGTTCCTAATGAGACCATCTGTTTTTTATGGCCCCTCTGGAAGCAGGAGGAACCCGAAGACTGCTCTGTCTTGCAGAAATCTGCGGCCAGGCAGGCCCGGGAAATAAATAGAGAAGATTAGAAGGGTGTGCGTGATTTAACAATATGCCGGCGGGGTGGGGTGGGGGTGGGGGTCGATGGCCGAGAGGCGTGGGCTGGGATTCTCGGGGATGCGGGTTATCTAGGCTGGCTCTGGGCTGCTGGGGCAGGAAGTTTCAGCCACTGGGCCTCGTAGGGACGCTGCGGGGTTTCACAACACACACGAACCTCATTTTTCCATGCCTGGAACAGAGCCAGAGCCACCCCGCCAAACCTCGAGCCTGCCGCTGCTCAGGGTAGCAGGACGAGTACCCGGCGGTGGGTGGCCCCCGGCGACGCCCACGGGCCAGGGTCTCCCCTCAAGCGGAGGTGAAAGGAGCCAGGCCTGGGGCTCAGAGCCTGAGGACGCGCCCCCCTCCACCCCCCCTCCCCCCAGCTGGGCGCGGCACTCACCCGCGGCCTGTTCCTGAGGCTGAGCTTTCAGCCCGACGCGCGCCTGGCAGCCCCAGCGAGGGTGGCAGGGCCAGCGCTTTCGCGTTACCCGGCGGCTGTTCACTGGGGCGGCGCAAAGGACGCCGCGCCTACCCCTCTGTAGCGGGGGTGGGGGGTCAGGAGTGGGCAGTGGGGGCTGCTTAATAATAGAGGGGCTGCCCTGGGGAGCCTCAGATATCGGTAACCCCCATGATTAATTCATAGCTCTCCACTGCGCCTGGCACCGTCTCGGGCCTTTAATCGGTTCTGAATGTCAGCGAGGCTTCCCCGACAGGCTGAGCGCAGCCTTTTGAATGTGTTGAAAGTCGCAGCGCGCGCACCGGGAGACAAAGTTGCCATCTGCTCCGGGGACCACGGCAACTGGGCGCTGGGAGGGGTCTGCCTCCCGCCACTCCGGCTGCCCGTCCCCATCCTGTCCAAGCCAACAGGGTCTCGCCCCCCAACACACACACACACACACACACACACACACAGCTTCCCCTCCCCCTAAGAAGCCTGCGGGGACCCCAGGCTAGCGAGGCGCCGGGGCGCGCGGGGAGCCTGGCGGTCACCCAGGCCCATGCTAATGAGATTATGAACCCAGGTTGTTTGTGTGTGCGGATGGGAAGGGGGGTGCAGATAAAGTGTGGGGATGGGGAGGACTTGGAGGTGGGAGGGGTGAGCCCCTGGAGAACAAAGCTCCAGGCCAGCGACCTCCTGAGACGCAGAGTGACTGCCACCCGCTTGTGCACAGCCGGAAGCGGGGGGCGGGGGGGGGGGCGGGGGAGGGAAGCTGGACCCAAATGCCCTCGCTGGTTTGCAGAATGCAGAAAGGGCACGGGGAGGGGGCGGGGAGGAAAGGCTGAACCTGTAGCTCAATCTTCGGTCCTTAGGCCATTTTTTAAGGAACTGGCTCTCAGGAAGTGGGGGTGGGACAGTGCGGGGAGGGAGGAGGGCATCGCACCCCAGACAAGTAGGCAGAAGGTCTGTCCCCTTTCTCTCCTCCCCTCCCCCCACCAGGAGAGGGTGTGCGGTGACCGATCCTCCGGCTTCAGACAGAGCTGCGGGGCCGACAGTTCGCGGGAGCTGGCGGGTGTCTGGCTTCTGCACGCCCTGGCCCCGCGTGGCGCCTCTCGCCGCAGCACCTCGCCTCCCAACTGTAATTCCACCCTCCCGCGGGCGCTGGGCTGCCGAGCCGGTGGAGGGAGCTGGAACGGCATCAGATGAGCACACTGGGAGGTGAGATCGGCTAGGAAATCGCCGAAGCTTTGAGCAGTGCGCCGCCGCCGAACCCCACACACATCATTTCCCCTCCCCCTTCCCAGCCGCCACCTCCCCCACCCGCTCGATTCTTCTAGGTTTGCAGCCCAGCCCTGTCATATGGTTTTGTTTCTGTGCTGCTGCTTTTTTTCAGACACGAAAATTGGACACGTGGAGAATTAGCCCGGCTGGAGAAGCGCTGGGTGCAGACTCAAACAATGGTTTCCAGCAGCGAAGCTCAGGCAGCGCCTTCTCCCCCTCACCCCAAATGACAGCGGGCGCACCCCATTACTGCCCACTTCCCCCCAGAGCCTGGGAAGCCACCGGCGTGGGCTGCGCTTCCCACAGCCTCCCTCCCCAGGTGGGCTGGGCTGCTGGCTCCTTTGTGGCTGAGGCCTTTGAGGGAGGACTTCACAGTGGTAAAGGACCTGCCATTTCTCCCCGGGAAGATGCCACCCAAGTATTGTTTAAAACCCGACCCAGCTCTTGGGCCTGGAGCCATTCTACCCCTGCCGCCTTCCCAGGCTGGACTTCCCTGAGCTGCTGGGGGCCTCCCCCCCCCCCCCATGAGCCAGTCTCCAGGTGCCTGGGCCTCTTAAAAGCACCGCCCTTTGTCTTCTCAGGAGACCCCCATCCTCTATGACAGCTCTAACTTTGGGCCCCAGCCTTGGTGAGGCCCCCCAGGACTGCACTGCACTGGCAGCAACCGCAGCCCCCACAGGCAGTTCCTCCTGCCGAGGTGTGTGCATCTCGCCAGGATACACACACACACACACACACACACACACACACACACCCCAGCTCTGCCCCAGAGCTGGTTCCCTCTCAGGCCCTCTCCTGCCAGTGCTGCCGGGCTGTGGCAATGCCTGCGGCTCCCTGCGCAGCCCTAGGTCTCCCCACAGCGCTGGGCTGTGAATCAGCCTTCTCTTCCCTTCCTGCAAAGGTCAAGCCAGCCCCGCTCTCCAATGGCCACAGCTCCTACACTGCAGCTCAGATATGGGGGTGCGGTGGGCATCTGCGCAAGGGAGCAGTCACCCCCAGGCCAGGGGCAGGGACAGGGACCAGGGGCAGGGGGTTCAGGAATGGAAACACTGCAGACAGACAGCAGAAAGCAGTTGAGATGTGTAGCTGGAGACTCTGGGAGAGCGAGGAAACTCGGCAGTGGCTGTGAGGCCTTGTCTCCTGCAGACACCTTCCCCCCAGGGGCTGCCCTGTGTCCCCCAAGTTCTTAGGGCCAGTGCACCTCTGGGGAGGCCGTACTTCACTCCGAACAGGAGTCTGAGGCAAGCAAATGGGCTCAGACTTCAAATTCAGTGGCCACCAGAGATCAAGTCAGGTGCTAGCCTTGAAAGAGGGACCCTAGGGAGGCCTTCCTCCCCCGCCCCCCCCCCCCCAGAGCTCTGCAGCCCTGGGGACCACTGCAATTTCTCGAAATGGAGAGAAATGAGAGGAAAGGCCATTAAACTCGCTTCCTGTAAAGGGCGCACACTACCCTGAGTTTGCTCTGAACTCCACCTAAACAGGCAGGAGAGAGAACTCGTTAACTTGTGTTTGGTTTAGCATTGCCAGCCTCAAGTCAACCGTAGGCCCCCCGAAGGTTTTGTAAAATATTTAATCTAGCTCAGACAATTTCCTGCAGTCCCTACCGGACCACCCCGCGGACTGAGCCACTGCCAAAACGCAGGCGTGACTGCAGGCTGCCCACCGCGGGCCTTCCAAGCGCCCCGCCGGCCTGCGCCCTCCGCGCGGGAGTCAGGACAAGGCCCTGCACAGAATCCAGAGAACCAGGCCGTGGGTCACCCCAGGAGCGCCAAACGGGTAAGGAAGAAGCCCCAATAATGGAGTTTCAAGACGCTTTTCTCCCTCAGCCGGTGTCTGCCTGACCCGCAGCTCTCGCTCTCCCTGAAGTCTGTGAAATGGGCGCACAGCTTGAAGCCACACATGCTGTGGGAGGGGCTGACCCCCGAGGAGCGCCCCCAGCGCCCTTGGCACCCACCTGGCCACTGTCGTCCTCCCCGGGATCTCCCGGGCAAGCACAGCCAGCGGGAGGGGAGCCCTTAGACTGCGCTGAGTGTCCGCCTCCTGCAAACGTGAGGCGCACAGGGAGAGCTGCGGCTCTGCCCAGTTTCCATTCCCGCCTCCAGAAAAACGAGCCGAAAACATGTGTACTGTAAATAAAGCCTGTCTAAATAAAGCTCGGGCACGGCTGCCGAGAACACGCTCGCAGCGCAGCGTGAGTCAGCTTCCCAGCTCCCGGGAACAAAGGGGGCCTCGCCAAGGGTCCCCTGCGGGCCCTCAGGCCCCTTTCCACGGTGGAGGCGCCGGCCCATTGGGACCTTCGGCCTCCAGGCCGGAATGGGTAGGGGCGCTCTCTGCAGGGGATTGGGGTCCATCCCCAGGACCCTTGTGGCCAGGAATCCCTGTCCCCCCAGTGGCCACCGAGGGGCTGAGGTTAGATAAACACAGGGCAAAGGAGCAAGCATGCAGCATCGGGGAGGGAGGGAGGGAAGGGGGCGCTGGGGGGAGCCTCCCGGAGGCAAGATGCTTCCTCCCGGTTCCCAAGCCAGGCTCTCGCCTACTCGGCTGGCCGCCTCTCCTCCTCGGCCTCCCTAGTCTCAGCGGAAATGAACATCGCTGCTGTCATTGTCACCCCACCGCGCGAGCGCACAGACACACACACACACACACACACACACACACACACACACACACGGGACTCAAGGAGGCCGAGTGGAAGGCACTCCTTCGATGGAGGGTAGTGTTGGCACTGCTGATGGCCTCTGTGCTACTGTCTTCTCTCACGTCCTCTGGGCTTCCTCGAGGGGCCGTGCACCCCCCAGTAGGGTTCCAGCTGCAGCGGGGCCTGGGCCCTGGGCCTGGCGTGGGCCGGCGGTTTCCCGGCGCCGGGTGACCTTGAAGGTCAGCGATCCACGCCGCAGGCCCGTGGTTTCCGGAGCCTTGCACCCGCCCTCCTCCCCGCTTCCTCAGCGAGGCCGCCCCGGCCACCTCGGTCCGGGGGTTCTCGGGGTGGGGGTGCGGGGTGAGAGCACCCAGGGCCCCACCCACGCCCTGAGGCCGCGCGCCCCCCACCTGGGCCTGAAATCGCCACCTCCTCACCGGGCAGGGTGGAGGGCGAGGCCGAGGGAACCGGGTTGGAGCTGGAGGAGGCGAGGAAGACAAGTGGAAGGGCTGGGGCGGGCGGGGTGGGTGCCGGCTCGTAAATCACCCAGCCCCACCCTCGGGCCTCCCCGCCCAGGCGCCCCGGCCCCGGCCCCGCGGGCGATGGAGGGTCACTCGGCCACTCCTGGCCGACCTCGGAGCCCGGCCCGAGCCAGCGCCCCACCCTGGGCTCAGGCCTCGGGGCCCGGCTCCCCCCGATCGGGCGGGAAGCCGCCCTGGGCCGCCGCCCGCCCGCGGGGAAGCGTATTTATAGCTCGTAAACCTAAAGGAAACCAGACCGCGCTGGCTCCCCACCTGCCCACCGGGGAGGGCCGGCGGGAGGCGAGGCGAGCGGCCGCCTGGGTCTTCCCCCGACCCCGCCCCGGCTCCGCTCCGGGGCTCCGGGGCTCCGGGGCTCCGGGATGAGCACATCGGGGCCTTGAGAGCCGGGGAAAAAGGGGTGGAGGGGGGTGAGGGGGCGGCCGAGCTGTCCCACTTGGCACGCGGTGGCGGGCATGGCGCACCTCCCTCTCGCGGCCTGGGGAGGCCCGGAGAGCCGGGGCGGGGCGCGGGGGCCCCTCGGGAGGCGGGATGCTCCCCCGCGCCCCCGAGCACGTGTCCCGAGCCGAGCAGGCGAGAGCAACGCGCCTGGGGCTGCGACCCGAGGGGGCAGCGACCTGGGAGCGCTCCAGCCCCAGCCCCGCCCCCAGGCTCGGGGTGCGCTCCGGGCAGGCTCGAGGAAGGGGGGGTGGGGTGGGGGGTGGGGGAGGAAAAGAGCCTGGGAGGGGATCAGGGAGGGAAGACGTGAAAAAGCCCAGCCCTGAATGACAAACAGCCGCCTCCAGGGCCCGCACTCCCCGCCCCAGCAGCCTCTCCCAGTCCCTGCGAATTCCTGCCTGTGTGTGTGTGTCTGCCTGTGTGTCTTGTGTTTATCTGTATGTGTGTCTCTCTGTGTCTGTATCTGTGTGATTCTGTGTGTCTGTGTGTCTCTCTGTGTCTGTATCTGTGAGCCTGTGTGTGTCTCTGTATATGTGTGTGTGCCGGTGTGTGTTTGGGTGCTTGTGTGTCTGTCTGTTTGTGCCTGTGTGTCTGTCTCTGTGTGTGTGCCTGTATGTCAGTCTGTGTCTTTGTATGGGTGTCTTTGTGTGTGTGTGCCTGTGTGTCTGTCTCTGTCTGTGTGTCTGTGTGTGTGTCTGTGTCTGTGTGTGTCTATGTGTCTCTCTGTGTATGTGCCTGTGTGTCTGTGTCTCTGTGTGTGTCTATGTGTCTCTCTGTGTATGTGCCTGTGTGTCTGTGTTTCTGTGTGTGTCTATGTGTCTCTCTCTGTGTGTGCCTGTCTATGTGTGTCTGTGTGTCTGTCTCTGTCTGTGTATCTGTGTGTCTCTCTGTGTGTGTCTGTCTATGTGTGTCTGTCTCTGTCTCTGTGTGTGTCTGTGTCTGTCTCTGTGTGTGTCTCTGTGTCTCTCTGTGTGTGTGCCTGTCTATGTGTGTCTGTCTCTGTCTCTGTGTGTATCTGTGTGTGTCTGTGTGTGTCCGTGTGTCTCTCTCTGTGTGTGTGCTGTCTGTGTGTCTGTCTCTGTCTCTGTGTGTGTCTGTGTCTGTCTGTGTGTCTGTGTGTGTCTGTGTGTCTCTCTGTGTGTGCCTGTGTGTCTGTGTGTGTCTGTGTGTCTCTCTGTGTGTGCCTGTGTGTCTGTGTGTGTCTGTGTCTCTCTCTGTGTGTGTGCCTGTCTATGTGTGTCTGTCTCTGTCTCTGTGTGTGTCTGTGTCCTGTCTGTGTCTCTGTGTGTGTCTATGTGTCTCTCTGTGTATGTGCCTGTGTGTCTGTGTATGTGTGTGTCTGTGTCCTGTCTGTGTCTCTGTGTGTGTCTATGTGTCTCTCTGTGTATGTGCCTGTGTGTCTGTGTATGTGTGTGTCTGTGTCCTGTCTGTGTCTCTGTGTGTGTCTATGTCTCTGTGTATGTGCCTGTGTCTGTGTCTGTGTGTGTGTGTGTCTGTGTCTCTGTGTGTGTCTATGTGTCTCTCTGTGTGTGTGCCTGTCTATGTGTGTCTGTCTCTGTCTCTGTGTGTGTCTGTGTCTGTGTGTCTGTGTGTGCATGTGTCTCTCTGTGTGTGTGCCTATGTGTGTCTGTCTCTGTCTCTGTGTGTGTCTGTGTGTCTGTGTGTCTCTCTCTGTGTGTGTGCCTGTCTGTGTGTGTCTGTCTCTGTCTCTGTGTGTGTCTGTGTCTGTCTGTGTGTCTGTGTGTGTCTGTGTGTCTCTCTGTGTGTGCCTGTGTGTCTGTGTCTCTCTCTGTGTGTGTGCCTGTCTATGTGTGTCTGTCTCTGTCTCTGTGTGTGTCTGTGTCCTGTCTGTGTCTCTGTGTGTGTCTATGTGTCTCTCTGTGTATGTGCCTGTGTGTCTGTGTCTGTGTGTGTGTGTTTCTGTGTCTCTGTGTGTGTCTATGTGTCTCTCTGTGTGTGTGCCTGTCTATGTGTGTCTGTCTCTGTCTCTGTGTGTGTCTGTGTCTGTCCGTGTGTCTGTGTGTGTGTCTGAGCGCGCGCCGGGCGGGCAGTTGCGAAACGGGCTGCTGGCTGCGCGGCATAATGGAGGCGCTGGAACAATGCGCGCTTTGTGCGCGCGGGGAGTTGTTTTCCACCCGCCTCGCCCCCCTCGCTGGGCCGTATGGCACTTTAATCCCCGCCACGGATCGACACAAATGCACTTGTGTCCTGCGGGTCACCGGGGCCGGGCGGCTGGAGCCGCCCCCCTGCACCCGCGGCCCCGCGGCCTCCCCCGCCCGCCCTCCCCGCCGCCTCGATGCCCGGCCCGGCCGGGAGCCGGCGTGGAAGCTTCCGGGCCCGCGGGCCACGTTTATTTTCCGTGGAGACAACGTCCCCCTCCCCCCGCGAGCTCACACACACACACACACACAGTGTGGGGCCGCCCCGCCCGCCCGGGACTCCTGCGAACAATAGTAAATGTCAACAGATTCCGGCGAGTGTCTGACTCGGCCGAGATAAGGGGGAGCCCGCGGAGGGGGCGCGGAGAGGAGGCCACCAGCCCGCGCCGCTGTGGGAGCCTTTCCGGGCGCCCCACCCCCACCCCCACCCCCACCCCCACCCCGCGAGCCGGTGGTGTCAGCGGCCCTGGGCACCGAGACAGCGCCGGGCAGACCTGGCGCCGGCCGCTCGCAGCTCCCGACTCAGTGCCCCGCAGACGCCGGGAAGAGCTGATCGCTGACGGGGGCAGGGCGCGACCTACGGGGAGCCCCCCGAAAGCCCGAAGGCCTCGCGTCCTCGCCTCCAGAAACTCATTAAAATACATTTGTGAGCGAGCACACACTCCCCCAAGGCCGCCGCCTCGGTCGTCCGCGGCCCACCATCCAGCCGAGTTAAAATTCGTAAATTGATTCTCACGCGTTCGTATTAATGGGTTGCTCCTCTTAAATTGTTGCCAACTTTGCTAATGGATTATTATTTAAATGATTCCTTTTTTATAAAGTACGTGTTGTTTTATAGATGCGTATTTACTTAAAGAAATCAACTGCATCTATTAACATATTAAAGAGAGAATAAAGCATCGAGGCCGGTGTAATGTACTGTTCAGCCTTACTTTGGGTGCTCTCGAAGATAGGAAAATCTTATTTGTTTAATAATAAGTCACTCATGAATATGCAAATGACCTCAGTGCAGTACCTCACTTCTGTCACTATTAATGAGTTGCAAATTAATGTGACAACAAAAGGAAAATCTATTTAGTGGAGGAACTCGGGTTCCTACCTGGGGAGATCCCCAGCCGGCCTGGAACCTGCGTCTCCAGGGAGGAGAGGAGAGGGGCTGGACATTCGCTCGCCTGGGCTTTTCCTGGAATCGCTGCCATTGTTTGGTCTCAGGGACTTGCTCTGTGGGGAGGGAGCACCTTAAAATCCTTGCTCCAGGCCCAGGAAGAAAGGCTGCTCCGGGGTAATTAGTGCGGAATGTGATCCATGGGAGTCAGCCACAGTTTGAAGTACCCCGTTGGTGAAGCAGATTGGGGGAGGGTGGGTCTAGCCTGCCCAATTTAAAGATTCCCAAAGTCCTTCGGCCCCAGTTGCTCTGGGCAGTTAGGATGGACGTACCCAACCAGGCCGCAGAGGCCTGGCCACAGGCACGAAGACAGCACCCTCACCCTGATGGGAGGTTTAAGAGCAGATGCGCTACCCTCCTTCCCAGAGGTGACAGACTGACATCTGGGTGTCTTCCACCCCAGCCACCGAGCCTTCACCTTCGCTTAGTCCTGGCCCACACACCACAGCCCGTTTTCACTTCATCCATGGATGCTGGAGAGAATGTTTCTAATCCAGTTAAGTCTGGAAATATCTCTAAGCAATGGCTACATACTTACATACAAAATGTGAAAATCCATCAGGCTATACACTTACATCTCGGTGGTGTAAGTTACACGTTGTTTTCGGTTACCTGTTACTGGGTAAAACCACCTTGAAGCTTAGTGGTGTCAGCAACAATAATCATTTACTTTCCTCCAGAATCTGCAAGCCGGGCAGGGCTTGGCAGAGACCATTCACCTCCACACCCCGCTGTGTAGCTGGGACAGCTCCACTGGGACCCCAGGATCCATTTCAAGATGGCTCGCACGTGGTTGGCAAGCTGGTGCTGGCTCCAGCTCTCCTCCATGTGGGCCTCTCTGCAGGGTCGCTCCAACTTCCTCCCAGCGTGAGGGCTGGGTGCCAAGAGCGAACGCCCAAAAGGAAGAGGAAAGGGAAGCTGCCATTTACTTAAGGCCTGAGCCTGGCGACTAACAGTGTCGGTTCCGCCACGTTCTATTGGTCAAGCGGCCCCAGAGTGCAATTCAACAGGAGAGGACGCGGACCCCTCCCTCCTCTCCCGATGGGAGCTGCGCCAAAGAATGTTGGGGCTTTGTTTTAAAACTGCCACATATCCATTTTAAAAGAAAACAAAATATGTGACTTCATTTTTTGTTTTACACCCCACTCTTCCACATTTCTTTCCTCCCAAACATCAATGGGAATGATTTAATATGCCAGTAAATTTGTGTGGGTGTGTATAGAAAAGACCATTTACATTGGGGTCTTTTGTTTTTTTCTTTTGTTGTTTTTTTAAAATATATTTTTATTGATTTCAGAGAGGAAGGGAGAGGGAGAGAGAGAAACATCAATAATGAGAGAGAATCACCAACAGGCTGCCTCCTGCACGCCCCCCACTTGGGATCGAGCCCACAACCGAGGTACATGCCCTTGACCGGAATCGAACCTGGGACCCTTCAGTCCACAGGTCGACACTCTATCCACTGAGCCAAACCGGTTAGGACTAACCTTGTTATTTTTATATAAAATTAGAGCAATCATTCTTTTTTTCAAAAAAATATTTTTATTGATTTTTTTACAGAGAGGAAGGGAGAGGGATAGAGAGCTAGCAACATCCATGAGAGAGAAACATGGATCAGCTGTCTCCTGCACACCCGCACTGGGGATGTGCCTGCAACCAAGGTACATGCCCTTGACCGGAATCGAACCTGGGACCCTTCAGTCCGCAGGCCAATGCTCTATGCACTGAGCCAAACCGGTCAGGGCTGAGCAATCATTCTTAGAGAAGGTTTTAATTAAGGCTCAATCAAGACAAGTTGATCAAACTAAATTCCCTTAAACTGCCCCCATTTGTAAATTTAGCTAAATTTTCCTAAACATTTTAGAGTGCAATATGTACATTGCATTTGTTTGCTTTTCTTTTTAACCATTTAATGCCTGAATGAACAAATCTATGACCTTAGTAAGCAAAACCTTCTTAAACAAATAAATTAAATTTGTGACTATGCCATTGTCTTAGACAACACAACTCTGCTTTGCCAATGAAATTTTAATTCCTTTTACCTTACTACTGAAAGTTTCAAGTCTATTACACATTTTTAAAAATATATTTTATTGATTTTTTTACAGAGAGGAAGGGAGAGGGATAGAGAGTCAGAAACATCGATGAGAGAGAAACATCGATCAGCTGCCTCCTGCACACCCCCCACTGGGGATGTGCCCGCAACCAAGGTACATGCCCTTGACTGCAGTCGAACCCGGGACCTCTGAGTCCGCAGGCTGATGCTTTATCTACTGTGCCAAACCGGTTAGGGCCTGTTATATATGTTTAAGTTGAAATCAGAGGGTAAACTGTCTGATTCTTTCCTACCATCAAGTTTTCACAAACATTACCAATTAAATGGCATTCTTAGATTATTCTTAAACTTAAGGAATGTGTTTTGCCATCTCAGGGAGCTGAGGTTATTGGACATAAGGGAACATTAAAGGCCTTGAAACAAGCAAAAACAACAGCCGACTCTTCTTTCCATGCGATGGCGGGTCCTGAGGGGAGTTGCATTGTCTGAACCTGTAACAATACGGCCCATTGTCTGCACCTGGGCTATAGGCTCCAACAGGCGCCGCTGTCCTGTACAGAAATCATTTCTACCTGGGAAGGGTCCACCCCCACCCCAAAAGTCAGTTTTGCTTCCATTTGTAAATTTTTTTTCAATATTCCTGACCTATAGATAGTTCTGTTCTTTGGATTCTCCTTTAAACTGGTAATATCTCACCCATTCCTCTACTTAGTGAGTTCAATGGCCATGCTCGCCGGGCAAATAAAACCTTAGTATTGCGTTCATTTTGTATGTGCATGAGAGGCATGATTTTGCCTTCTTTCGAGCATTAGCCTTTAACGTTGGTCAATGGCTCACCACATGATATAAATCATATTTGTGGCCAGCCGGAAACTGGAGGCCAGGACGCAGCATGTGGGCCCTACAAATGTCCAGGGAGAGTTTTGCTTACACCCTGCACAGACCTGCTGAGCCCTTTTTACTCCCCCAAGATCCAAGGCCATACCCTTCCGGGGGAAGTTTTTGTTTCTCAACATCAGGTTCCAAGTTCAAGGTAAATCCTCTCCTGATTCTTTCAAACCTCTTCTCTCTCTCCACTCTACCACCCACATGGTTCCAATACTTGATTGCATTCCATTCTCCTATTTGCTACCCGTGGTGGTTTTTAAATGTGTCCACAAATTCTTTGATTCTCCACCCTTCAAAAGGTGGAACCTGCTTTTCTCTCCTTCCCTTTGTGGGCAATGCTTAATGAATCAGTCGTAATGAACAGAACATGACAGAAGGGACCATCCCTGACATTCACGATTAGGATATAAAGGCTTTCTCCTTGCTATCTGGGGAAGCCAGCTGCCCCAGCGTGGGGACCCTCAAGGAGCCCTGTGGAATGAGCCGTGCGCCGGCGAACCGCGGCCTCCTGCCAACTGCCATGTGAGTGAGCCATCTTGGAAGCAGATCCTGGGCCCCAGTGGAACCTTCAGGTGACTATGGCCCCAGCCAACATCTTGCCTGCAACCTCGCGAGAGTCCCTGAGCCACAAGCATCTAGCTACGCAGCTCCTGAATGCCTGATCCACAGGCAACTCTGCGATAATAAGTGTTTGTTGTTTTAAGTCACCAAGTAGTGGGATGATGGGTTGTGCAGCCATAAATGACTAATGTGTGAGTCGCCTTGCATTGGGACATAGCTCTAAACCGTTCTAATAACACTAAACTCATTTCTGTTTTGCCTAGATGAGTGGATGTGCCTCATTCCACCCCCAAAGGAAGACACCCATTCATTTTTCTCAGCCCGGAGAACTGTTTTCTAAAAGCCACGAGGAATTACTTCAATCACATTGCTGGGAGTAAAACAGTGAACTAAATATAGATGGCGAAATCATGTTTCCGGCCATAGCAGCGGTGATAAAGGAGCAGGAGCAGCGAGCAGTTGAAAGTCAGATCTTTGTAAGAATCCATTACCATGGAACTGAGAGAGGGTCATTCTGGGAGACCGAGTCAAAACGAAACGAAGCACATTCATACCCTGCAAGAAGCCACCAACCGCGTGAAAAGCAAAACTTGAATGATTAAGTTCTGGAGGAGTGGATCTGCTATAAGGTATGCCCCGAAGTGCTGCTTAAAGATAAAATAACTTCCTTTCTCTCCGTGCGGTATTTTTCAACAACTGAAATGATAAAATTTTTGGAGTGTGACCTAGATGACTCAGATTACTTCCTGTGCCAGGAACAGGGACTTGGTAGTGTAGATAAGACTCCTCAAAAAGCTTAGGTGGCCCTGGCCGGTGTGCCCAGTGGTTAGAGTGTCAGCCCGAGGACTGAAGGGTCCTGGGTTCGATCCCAGTCAAGGGCACATGCCTTTATGCGGGCTTCATCCCCGGCCCTGGTCAGGGTGCATGCTGGAGGCAACCAACAGATGTGTTTCTCTCACATTGATGTTCCCCTCTCTCTGTCTCTCCCCCTCCCTTCCACTCTCTCTAGAAATCAATGGGAAAATATCCAAAAAAAGGGGGGGGGGCACTTACTGTATGATTCAGGGCCAAACTAGTCTTTGCAGTTAGAGGTCAGGACAAGGGTTGTCCTCTTGGGGGAGGGGCAGGGTGACTGGGCACAGGCGCAGAGGGACCCTCGGAGACCACGAAGATCCGTTCCTTATTCTGGGTGCCGCTTGTGCACAAATGCAACAAGTCCCTTCAGTTTATGAAAAGCCATTGAGCGATGCTGTTCCAGTGCATATACTTGCCTGCACGTGTGCTGCCCTTCACTGCGTGTGAGGAGGACATGGCACCCTCCCGGGGAGTGTGGGCCCGGGAGGAAGGAGTGTTACTTAATCCTTGAAGGGGAAGCTCAGGAAAGGCTCCCTGGAGGCGGCGATGGGGCCTTTTTGTCACTTGAATGTCTGCCTCAGCCTCGGGGAGAACAGGAAGATGCTGAGAGAGCAAACCAGAGAGGCCGGTATGTGGGGGAAGTGTCCCCAGTCTCAGTGGCCAGGAGAGAGCCCCCCGGTGCTCCGGTCAGCATAGACCTTCTCTCCCTCTTGCTCCCCAGGTGGCCTGTGAGCTGTGCTCTGTGGCCTGGCCTGCGAGGCTCTGGGGCTGAATGAAAGGAGGGGTATTTTGAAAGCTTCTGGGAAAACACATTTAAAAATACAGTCTGTTCAGCTGCCTGTAAAAGCAGTGTCACTGCATTCTTAAGAAAGGACAGAATTCAGTCATCAAAAACGCGGCTTCTGAGCTTGGGCTTTGCTTTGCTTTGAACCTGAACTGAAATTCAGCGCCGACAACAATCGCATTGGTGTTAGCGGGCACCTGTGACCTGGTCCCTGATCAGAATCACAGATGGTTTCATATCATATCACAGGTGATGCTGATCACAGGCGACGCTGGTCTCTCAATGTATTGACCGCATCGCTAATTTGAAATTATGATATGTGTTAGGTCTGCTGCTGAGTCTTATGCTTTAATTCGTCATTCAGAGGCACATCCATTAGTGTTCCGCTTGTCTATGCTCGGTAACAAATTGCCTCAGAATTTAGTGGCTGAAAACAATCGTTGCTTTTGCTCTTGAACCTGCAATTTGGGCGGGGCTTGGCAGGCTGCCTGGTCTCAGCTCCAGGCAGTGTTGGAGGCCACAGAGGGATGATCCCAATGGCTCTGGGTTCCTTAAGAGTCTGATCTCTCCGTCCCTCCAGGCAGTCTCCTAGCCTGTCCCTGTCGTGGGTTTGAGTGAGCCCTGCATCTCAGTGGCCTCTGCATAGTGGGGCTTCTCACCTGGTGGCTCGCCAGGCTTCCCCTGACCTCAATGCCCTGAGAAATGCCAACATGTTGCTTCTGCCACATTCTATTGGTAAAGGTCAAGCGAATCTCTTTCTAAGGTCAGTCTAGATCCAAGGGGAGGGACACAGACCCTGCCTTGCAACAGGGGGAATGCCAGAGAATTTGTGGACACAGTGACCATCAGAGATTTGTATATATTGGTATGTTGATAACACACTTCAATACCATTGGTTTCCTTTTTAATCCTACTGTTTCATTATACACCTTGTAAAACTATTCTGATTCTAAGCGTCCTCCTCTGCCCATCCTCCACAGCCTTGACCGTGGCTCTGGCTTCCACCTCTCTGGTGGGACCACTGCAATGGTATCCTTATTGGCTTCTGCCAATGGGCTCCTCCATCTCAAATGCTTACTCCAAAGTCTATCCTTTCTAATGTCCAGATTCATCCATCCACACACCCATCCATCCATCCATCCATCCAGATGGTTAGGCAGGAGGTGTGTTCTCTCACCAGACACCAGATCTGTCATTGCCTTGATCTGGGGCTTGCCAGCCTCCAGGACCATGAGAAAGAAATGTGTGTTTATAAGCTACCCACTCTACGGTATTCTATGGTCGCAGCCAGGACAAATGAAGGCAGCACGGCCCCTTTTCCTGTATCTTCCTTTCCCTTTTCCTTTCTGAAGCCAATTCCGTTGAGCGAGCTCTCTGACTGAGCATTACAAACCAGCATCGACTGAGGCCACTTCTGGTGAATGGGTCTTCCCCAAACACTACTTCGTTATTCAGAATCAAGTCATTGAGAGTGTCTTCCAAACCAAGAGATTTTGTTAGGACTCAGA
Organism: Murina feae; assembly: GCA_004026665.1. NCBI lineage: Eukaryota > Metazoa > Chordata > Mammalia > Chiroptera > Vespertilionidae > Murina > Murina feae. The sequence goes on along the minus strand of PVJC01036328.1, from coordinate 1,090 downwards.
TAATATAAGGCCACTGCCCCCAGGCAAATGAAGCAACATGTAGGGCTGTTCACACAAATGAATACTCCATGGCTATGAGTCCCGACCTACAGCCATGCAGAACCACACGGGTGCGTCCCACAGACGAAATGCTGAGCAAAAGGAGCTAAGCACAACGGATTTGACCAGTAGGATTCCATTTAAATAAACCAAATAAACTATAAAACCCAGTGAAATCCACGCATCGTGTTAGAAGGCAAGCTAGCATGGCCGTTGGTGGGGAGGTGCCTGCAAGGGGACCCCTTGGTGCTAATTATGTTCTGTTTCATGCTGGTCACATGGGTGTGTTCAGTGGTGAAAATTCATGTATTCACTGAGATCTGTATTTACGATTTGTGCACTCTTACATATATAAATGTTATATATACACACACACACACTAGAGGCCCTATGCATGAAATCTGTGCAAGAGTAGGCCCAGCTGCCTCAGCCTTCACAGCCTTGGCTGGTCTGAGAGTCGTTCTACTGTTTGGCCGTTTGGTCGATTTAGATATTACACTATATATGTATATATATATTAATTACAGAGAAGGGAGAGGGAGAGAGACAAACATCCATGATGAGAGAGAATCATGGACCGGCTGCCTCCTGCACACCCCACACTGGGGATGGAGCCCATAACCCCGGCCTGTGCCCTGACCAGGAATCGAACCCTGACCTCCTGGTTCCTAGGTTGACGCTCAACCACTGAGCCATATGGGCCGGGCTGATTTATTTCTCTTTAGAAGTGTGATGTCAGGGAGGTTTCTGAGAGAGCTAATGAGGGAGCAGGTGAAGGGCAGCCACACCTCTGGGAGGGAGCAGGTGTGGAAGGGCAGGTGGTGGTGGTGGTGGACAGCGGACTTGGAATGAGGGTCCCTGGGCGCCTTGGAGGGAAAGAGCAGTGGGGGAGGGGTGCATAGCTTGGAAGCCACCCAGGCTTGCTGCTGGCCACTGAATGGCCTGGGTTCTGGCCTGTGACCTTTAACCTGGGGAAATGAGAGGAAAGCAATTCTGAGAGACACTGCAGCCAAACCCAGGCTGATTTGGGGGTAACTTGGAAGACCTCAGG
>PVJC01036327.1:0-17788 GCA_004026665.1 Murina feae | reverse complement strand
AGCCAGCAGTCCTGGATTATGAAAGGGACGTTGACTGCCCGTTTAGGCCCGATCCCAACGGTGGGATCGGGCCTAAATGGGCAGTCGAACATCCCTCAAAGGGTCCCTGATTGGAAAGGGTGCAGGTTGGTTTATGGGACACCTCCACCACCCACCACCCCCACTCCGTGCACGAATTTCGTGCACCGGGCCTCTAGTAGTATATAAATATATATATTGACATATTTATGCATTCCAGTTCTCTATTATATTTTAAAACTTTATTTGCTATTTTTTCATATCACTTCATATTATTATTATTTTTTAAACAATTTCTCAGCACTTCAACTGTCCTTTCATTCTTTTATTTTTTTCTTTCATGGATGCCATGTTCTTTGGAAGCTTATTTAGACCAAGTTAATGGCCTTTTAGGCTTCCTCCATGTGAATAGGAGTTCACTTTTTGAATAATAAGAATTATATGTCACAAGTGGGTCATCAAGATTTTAGAGATGCTTAGGTGGGGCATGGCCATAAAAAGGTTGGGAACCACTGCTCTAGACTAAGTCAAAGTCAACTGTTATAAGCTGAACTACAGTTCTTTACAATCTTTGTTATATCATTAATTATCTTGTGATTACTTATGTGAATATTTTTTTAAAAACTGTCCTCTCCTTTCCCCTGAAGTTTGATGGAGGATAGGGACTCTTTCCTCCTTATCCACCATAATAACATCCTTCATGCCCAACATGGAGCACGCAATTAATTGAATTGTGTCCCTCCCAAATTCATATGTTGAAGGCCTAACCCCCAATGTGACTGTTTTTTGGAGATGAGCTCTTTAAAGAGGTACTTGAAGTTAAATGAGGCCATAAAGGTAGATAGAGCTCTAATCCAATATGATCTATCCTAAATAATAAAAGCCTAATATGCAAATCGACCAAACAGCCGAATGACTGGTCAGCGGGTGGCTGGCTGGCGAGTGGGCAGTGCCAGGCTCACCAAGGTGGGTGCCAGCGAGCAGAGGGAGGGCATGGCGATCAGGGTGCAGTGCTGACCAGTGGCAGTTTGGTGATGGGGGGTGGGGCCAATCACTCATCAGCTAGTGTCATCTCCTGATCAGCCCGCCAGCCGCCTTTGCCTCCAGCAGTGGGAGGCCAGACTGTGGCTTAAGCCCGCTCCCCATGGGGAGCCATCAGTCAGACATACCCCAAGGGCTCCCGAACTGTAAGAGGGTGCAGGCTGGGCTGAGGAACTCCCCATCCAAGTGCACAAATTTTCATGCACCAGGTCTCTAGTGTTCTTATATGAAGAGACATCAAGGATGGAGCCAAAAGAGGGTTCGCCATGTGAAGACAGAGGGAGAAGGTAGTCATCTGCAAGCTAAGGAGAGAGGCCTCAGGAGAAACCAGCTCTACCATCACCTCAGTATTGAACTTCCAGCCCCCAAACCAGTAAAGACAGCTGTTTAAGCTCCCAGTCTGTGGTGTTCTGTGTGGCAGTCCCAGCAAACTATACGGAGCCTGTTCCAGAGTGGGGACTCAATAGCCCATCAATGACCAACCATGGCTACTGGGTATCACTGTGCTCTCTCCACTCTCATATGTAAGGGGGAAAAGAAACTACTGAACTCATTAAACAAATAGACTAAAAGAAACCATCTGAAGACATTCCATAAGCAGAAGGCCATGATGGTCATGCAGGTAGCAGAGCTTAAACCAACACAACATCCCTTGAGCTGGGACCCGGATCATCGCTTAGTACAAAAAGCATACCTTCTACAAAACTCCTGACTCATAAACTACCCCACCTACACCCTGCATGTTGCCAATGAGAAGGAAGTCGCCACCTAATCAAAACACTCCACGGTCCTGGAAAACTGAGAGTAAGTTTCCCCGGGAACCAGAGTACACTGCTGGTTCCTGGGTATCTGCTTAGCAAAAAAGACCTTAAAATGAGAATAAAAATTTAGCTCACATTTAATTTGCTGTCTTCTTCTTAACCTCATTTTTAATAATCTCATTTGAACTCATGGTGCATTACACTGAGTTGGAGACTGGCTTTGATGCCACACAATTCTGTTTTAATTACAGCTGCCGCTTACAAGCTCTGTGACTTTGGCAGTCACTTAATTCAGTCAGCCATGGTTTCCTCATCAGCAAATGAGGAAACATTTACTTAATAAAATGTAGATGGTATCTACTTAATAAGGCTGTTGGAGAGAGCAAACAAGATAAGGGATGCAAAGTGCTCAGCAAGGTGCTCTCAATAAATCATAACTATGATTGCATTATTATTGAGTCAGACTTTGTTATTAATAATTAATATAATAAATGTTAGCACTTATTGAAAGATGTCAACTGCTTAACAATTACAATCAAAGACAATATTAGTATGTATCAGTTCCCTGTTTCTTTATCAAAATATTTGCTCTCAAAATTCATTTTTTTTTTATTCCTTGAAAAGAGCTTGTGCTAGATCTTGGTCAAAATAAGTAAGTCAATTAATTCACGAATATTTTGAAAGTAGAAAGCATGTGCTTTTTGCTTGGTGAGGCTTTTCTTATTGTAGTAACCTCCAAGCCCAGCTGCTGGAGGCTTTAAAACTGAGGGATATAAGTCTAGGCAGAGATTATCTTTCATCACAGAGTTCTAATAACATTCTCTTCTTTGACAAGAAATTTATGGCAGGCTGCTGAAACATTAGTTTATTGATGATTAAAGTATCAACTATCCTTGATACAAGTAAACAGGATTTTTAAATCATAAGCAGTGAGTTAGGGTCCCCAACAGGCCCTGGGGGGCTATGTAATTTACGGGCATTCAATTCTCATCAATGTATTGTCAGTATATCCAAGGCATCTGAAGGGTTCCTGTTTCAAGGATGGAAGTTCTTTCCACAACCCAAGGAGCACAAAAGTTAAGGTCTCGGCTTTATAGACTTGAAGCCTCTATTATCACCCAGGATTTAATATTACAAACTGCTCGTGGCCCAGATTTTTTTATTCCTGATCTTTCAGGATTTGGTCATTCAAAATAATATCACTTAGGACAGGATTTGTCAACTACTAAAAATTTCCATGTCAGGGTAGAAGTTCCAAAGACCAGGCAATGACCTGAGAACTGATGCTGGAAAGGAAGGCTGTTCTTACATGTAGGGGGTGGTTGCCATTACGGATGCCATGAAAGACCCATGGCAGAGGCTGCTGGCTGCCTGCTCAACAGCTATCATTCCTCCCTTCAGCCTTCTAACAAAATCCTAGGCTCCTTCCCAGTCCCCCAAAGGATTGTTCACTGGTTAGAGACAGTCATGGTGGTCTCATTTCCCTTGCTGAGGCTCAGGTGGATGTGTGATGCCATTCTGGCCAATGCATCATGAGGGGGGTTCTACTCCCAGTGTCTGGGAGGACGTTCTTCACTCTTTAAAGGGTGCATGAGGTAGTCACGTTATCCTTTTCTGCCTCTGGTCGGTGTTATCTACCAGTGACTCCTGGGACCTAGCAACCAGTTTGTGACCATGAGGTGAGCCTGCCTAAGAGGATAAACCAATGTACAAAGGAAAGCAAAGCAGAAAGATAGGTGGCCTAGGTGCTTGAAGATATTTTTAAGCCCCTTGCATTAATGAAACCTGAAACTGCTTCAACTCCAGACTTCCTTTTTAAAAATATGTTTTTATTGATTTTAGAGAAAGAGGAAAGGAGAGGGAGAGAGAGAGAAACATCAATGTGAGGAAGAAACATCAATTAGTTGCCTACTCCATCCAGGGATCGCACCCACAACCTGGGTATGTGCTCTGACCAGGAACCAGGAATGGAACTGGCAACCTTTCAGTGCACAGGAAAATACTCAACTAACTGAGCCATACTGGCCAGGTACCTCCGGACTTTTTTTGATCTGAGATAATATATGTTGTTATTGTTGAAACTACTATTAATGGCATTTTCTATTACTTATAGGCAAAAACTACATTTCTTAAAATGACTCCACCTTCCATCCGAAGTTTGAAAATGCCCTCTCCTTTAGTCCCTATACCTTAAATTACAGATAATACTCAATTTCTGTGGAAAAATGTCCATGTATGGCCATCCTTAACTAGGTTGCATTTTATTGTTTTCTTCTTATCTGAAATCATTGGAATAGACTGAATAAAGGAGGAAGAAGTGGCAAGTTTGGAGCATAGGACATTGTCAGGAGAGCAAGCCTGGTGGGCCCTATAGCATAGGTCTTGGAAATGGCACCACGAGATTCCTGGGAAGAACCTGAAAGTAAAAGAGAGGTATACAAAGTCTGGACAGATGTACCAAAGATAAACTTCCTCTATTTTTTCTCACTATCTGTTGTTAACTATATGGGAATCTTTTGTGAGAGGTGTGGGAGAGGTTCATTCTCAAGGGGAGTGGACAGCTAGGAGGTGTCAGCTCTCGACACAAGTAGCAAGCAGATTCTTGTGAGAGGCATAGCAGGAAGGAATGAAAAATATTCATCCCACCCTTTTCTTAAGTACTAGAAGGTTAATAATAAAGTGAACTAATGCCCTTAAAGAAATACAAACCAAAATGGTGTTTCCCAGCCTCCCTTGCAGCTAACCCTGACCAGGTTACTCAGCCCTGGCCAATGACCTGTCTGTGAATGCTGAGCTGCTGCAGTTCTGGGAAACTCCTTCAGGGAACTGACTCTGAAGGGTCATCCCTCCCGCCTCCCCCTTCTTCCTGCTGCTTGTGGCTTGAAACTCACATGGAACTTAGGGTTCCACGAGCCATCCTGGATCAAGAGGTAAACTTGCAGGGATAGAAGCCAAATTGCTGAGAATGAAAGAACAGTACAATTAGAGGAGTCTTTGATGCCTTAATGAAACCACCAAGTCAGTCCTGGATTAGCTACCTAGCCACTGACTTATTTTAAGTGAGAAAATAAGCCCTTATGTATTTAAACCAATGTTGTTTTGGGTTTCCCATTTATGAAGCCGAGCCTACAACTAACTGAAACAGTGGCATATTTGCTACCTAAGATATCTGTTGCCATAATATTGACTACAATACTGTTTAAAATGTATATAAAATATCGTTAAGACATTTTAACTACGATTTTTCCACTAAAAGCCTATAGATTCCAAGTTCAAGTGCTTTTTTTACTTTAATGGGAATTTTCAATGTGTAAGACCAAGAAAAGTTACACTGTCCGAACCTCATCCATCAACCGACCCAAGTTTTCATCTGTGGCACCAAGAAACCTGTTGTGGGGAGAAAGGTTCCTCCTGCTTGATCCACCTGAACAGATCAGGAAGCTAATCACAATCAACCCACTGTAAACCTACCACTCATAACATTATCTTCATTTTATTCAAATGTTACTTTTCACATATCTTTTTAAAGTATGAGTTTCCTAACTTTACTACTTCCAGCATACAGTGGCATTTTCTTTGATTTGTTACAAATAAGACCCTAGGTCCAGTATAAATTGGGTTTTGTCAAAAGCATGTCTTTTGCTCTGTTCCCAAGTTTGATGGTATCAAACAACAGTATAGCCCCTTAGTTCTTTTCTATGTGGGAAAAAAAGGCATCATTTTGATAAAGATTAGACTGTGCACACACATCTGGTTTTCTTCTTCTTCAAAGCCCATGGGGAGATAATACATTCCCACCCTATTCAAGGTCATGTGATTGGTTTACACCAATAGGCTGTTGGGAGGAAGTGACATGTGACATTCCAAACCAAAGCATATAGTTGCTGCTCTGTCTCCAGTGGTGAAAAAGGCCAGATGGTGCAGCTATGAGACAATGGAGACAACATCAACCTGGGTCCCTTAGTGACTGTATAAGCAGCGATCCTGCTGACGCACCCCATTCACATAGTATGAGCGAGAAAAAAAATGTACACTGTGCTAAAATAGCATCCGTTCACCATTCACACCCCCATTCTATATACACACAGCATACACACTTTTATCCAGAATAGAAAAAAAAAAGTTTGCTATTTTGTTTCAACTATTCTATCATTTCACTATTGGTTCTGGCTACAGAAAGAGATGGAGCTAATGTCCTCAGGGATCAGATGGTGATGACTCCCAGGCCCTCATCTGGGTTTTAACTGAGAGTCCTATCTTGATTTTCCCTGCATCAGGAAAGAAAGTCAGAAAATGCAAGCACTTGGAGCTTATTATCTTTGCTTCTTGCAGAAATGCCTTCACTGAATTATGATTCAGGGTTATGCCAGTTTAGGAGGCTGATATAAGAAACATCTACTTGAAATGCATTTCTGTGTCTTTTATAAAATCACAGTTGAGCACAACTTTGCTCTCTGGATTACCTAAGGCCTCACATGTGGACTTGTGAAATAGGTACCTGCTGAAGTTCAATGTCAGGAAAAGCATTTGCTTCTGCAAATGGACTTGTGTTACAGAGTTTTCATGCCCTCACAATAGCAAGCAATGTTGTTTGCTTCCCAATTTAACTCTCAAGATACTGAGGACCCAATTCAGGGACCAACCAAGCAAATAGGCTTATTCTAAGTTCCTGCAAAATCCATGCCTGCCTTCTTTAGATTGTCACTCTTTTTTCCTCTTAATTTTCATAGTGTATGTAATATTTTATGTTTTCCAGCTTGAAGAAAACAGAGTCTATCACCTTATACAAAATTAGGAGTTCCATCCTTACCCAAGAATTTATACTCGGAAAATGGTACGAGGAGATCATGCCATAAGATCATCTATAGAGCCAATATCACTTATGAAAAGCCTAAATTGCATGAATAGATGATTTCTATTAGCTTGCATTTCACATCCTGAAATGTTTAGTGCCAAAGGAATTTGGGAGATTTCACTAGGAAGCATTACTTTAGAAAAAATTATGAAGAGTAAACCCAGATGGATAGCTGGGGTCCGCCTAATTCACACTTTTTTATCCTCTGCTTAAAGAGGGCCTCTTATAACTAACTTTAATCAAGACACCAATCCATGAAAATAGTGCCATTAGTCCTTGTTTAATCCTTAAAAACTAAACAAAAAACTTTTAACTTTATTTTTTTAACTTTATATTTTTCATATTACAAAAACAATACACATACACTAAAGGAGGAAATATCAGAAAAGGAGGGAAGAAAAAAGCAGAATTGGTAAAAGGTGATACTTACTGGCAAATTTTCTAGGTTCCAACATCCATGCCTAATTCATCCGTATATAGGCCTGGGAGGCAGGTCCTATTACAGTTGCCACTTTATAAATAAGGACTTGTACCTTGGAGATGTACCAAGGCTAAATTGCTTATCAAATGTCACACCTCTCAGCCAATTAATGATAGAGAAAGAATTTGAATCCATGGTTATTTGACAAAGTTCATTAACTTAACCTTGAACAACTAAATTACATCTAGCCAGCTAGAACCACTGTAGATAGCTCAGTGTATCTTTTTCAGAATCTTTTTATATATATCTACACTAATAAAAGAGAAACATGCAAATTGGTGTTACTCCGCTACAACCAAAGCCATGCCTACCAGCCAATCAGAGCAACTATATGCAAATTAACCCAACCAAGATGGTGGCCGGAAGCCTCAGAGTTGGAGCAAGCAGAAGGCTTGGTTGTCCCAGCGATGGAGGAAGCCAAGCTTCCTGCCTACCCTGGCCAGCTGTGGCCTCTGCTCAAGGCAACAAAGTTTCAATTATAGAATATAAATAAACCCCAGATATCTGCTTTCCAGCCAGCCTTGCTGGGAGCTTGGGTCACTGGGAGCCGTGGCCAGCCTGCAAATAGACATGAGCCACTCACCCAGGCTGGCCATACCCTCATGGGGTGAGGGTCCCCACTGGGGGGCTTGGCCAGGCTGCAAACAGCCATCAGCCACTCAGCCAGGTTGGCCAGGCATCCCAGCAAGGACCCCCTCCCTGAAGGGGGTGTGGCCAGCCTGAAAACGGCTCTTAGCCCCTCACCCAGGGTAGCCAGGCACGCCAGAGGGGACATCCACCCAGAAGGGGGTGTGGTCAGCCTGAAACAGCCCTCAGCCCCTCACCTAGGCTGGCCAGGCACCCCAACAGGAACCCCACCCTGATCCGGGACACCCTTCAGGGCAAACCAGCCATTCCCCACCCATGCACCAGGCGTCTATTCTATATAATAAAAGGGTAATATGCAAATTGACCCTAACAGCAGAATGACTGTGAATGACTGGTCACTATGACACACACTGACCACCAGGGGGCAGACACTGAATGCAGGAGCTGCCCCCTGGTGGTCAGTGCACTCCCACAAGGGGAGCTCTGCTCAGCCATAAGCCAGGCTGATTGCTGCCAGTACAGCGGTGGTGGTGGGAACCTTTCCTGACTCCTCAGCAGAGCTAAGGATGTTTGACTGCAGCTTCGGCCTGCTCCCCACTGGCAAGTGGACATCCCCTGAGGGCTCCTGGGCTGCCAGAAGGATGTCTGACTGCCAGTTTAAGCCCATTGTTCGTCTGCCAGAAATAAAGTTAATTCTGTCCTTCTTTTACTCCCAAATCAGTGGTTTTCATGAACACCAATTATGCCTATGTGCAAAGGACTAATAGAGTTGTAATCAGCACATCTGTTTGAATGTTACACACTACATATATGTGGGAGAACCAAGGTCCAAATGACACCCTGTAATGTTTTAAACCAAAGAATCAAGATTGCACTTAAGTGAATAAATGATCACCCTTAACAACTGACACATAAAAAGTTCTTGGGTATATGATTCTATTTTTTTTCTGTTGTTCCTTGCTGTGGGACATTAATCCTGCCCAGGTTCTGCTAATACTCTTTGCTTTGTCAACCATATCTAAATATATGAACATGCCACTCTCTCAGACATACACTGACCGAAGATTAGAAGCCAGAGAAACTGCTGGTGGAAACAGAGAGAACTGTGGATCCCACTTCTGAGATTGCTGTGTGTATTGTGTTGTGTTGAAAATAGGAGCCAGAACGACTGTAAGCTGGGGAAATGTCTGTACGTAAATGTAAGTGTGGCATTCCAAATTTATATTGGATCTGATCCTATCTATGGAGAGTAAATTGCTCAATTGAGGTGGATTAATAACAAGATAAAGAAAACAAACACAATCTAACATCAAGTACAAATGCTCTGGAGGTCATCGCCTGTGTCAGATTACCCATTGCACCTCACCCCGACATTAGCATTGGTAATTATCAACTGGCTCTCTGTAGAGAGAAACTATGCCTTGGCGAAGTACAGAGGTTTCATTTCCTGGACAGCCACTGCAAGTGCAATCTGTACAGATAGTGCATGTGCAAATCTATCCATGCATGTTAGAGAGTTTGGAACATTTTAAAAATGCATCTGTGTGCACCTTAACATATAATGCCTTTAGACCTGAAGTCCTACTTCTGTCAACATGAATTAACTAAATATTTTGCACTTATTCTGTGCCCACTTCTTATCAATGTAGAATTGCTTACTGGAGGAGAAATACACTCTTTAAAATTCTATGTAACTTCTCCCTCTAAATAATGCCATAAGTATTCTTTTTAGAATGTCAACATTAGATTCAGTGACAAGAGTGCTACCACATACCAAGCAGACAGGCAGAATGCTGGTTATTTTTGTGATGTATTTCAATTAATCTTTAGAAATGAGTACCTATGTCATAGAGCTAATGTCATTTTATCTATGCACCTAATTACTAACCTAAAAGCCACAGTTCAGTTCAACACATATTGAATACCTACTATGTGTCATGCACTGAGAAGCTAGAGGAGAAACAATTTCAGTAAAATGCAGGTAAATGGCTATGAGAAAGGACAATATGAGATACTAATTATAAAAATTTCTTAAATACAAAATGATAATTCCTTCTGGCTATGCTCCAGTGGCCTCCAAACTACTTCCTTACCAAGACCCTTTCCCATCCACCCCCTCACTATGAAAGGGCATTGCTTTACTTGCTGTCCAAAGCGACTATTTCAGGTAATAGAAGAAATTGCAACAGAAGAAACATATAAACAAGATAAGTTTTCAAATGCATCTCTTAGGTACTATTCAGGACAAAATGAACAGAAATAAACAATCCTCCAATATCAGGTGACATATTTTATACTTTTCCACCCTGCATTTTAGGAAGGCAGCAGAAAGAAAAACTCTCCTAAATCAGGGTTTCAGAATCAGATGCTGGTATTAGAAATAAGATTAACCCGGTCCCTTAACAATCAAATTTATGACTAGTAAAGGGTTATGAAAAATTCTATCTCTATGTCAAACGTAAGAAACACAGTCTTTGGAGGCATATAATGATAAACTGCAGCTTGAGCAATACACGCAGGGAAGGGAATGAGCAGTTCAAGAGTTCAAAACATGTTCTGTGGAAAGGTGTGCAGTGAAAGAGAAGAGCTGGCTCCAGACAAAGGCATGGAAAGGTCATCCTTCTAGTCATTTCATCTTCATTACAAATGGGAAGCCTGAGGCCGAAGGGCACATGCCAGGCCTCCACTTGCACACTGCACAGAAGCTTATGACCACCAAACAAAAGTAAACAAAAGTAAACAGAGAGTGCTGGCAGCCACCCCTAGACGGGGGCTTCCGAATGCAGCCTCTGCCACCCAAAATAAATGTGATATGGGCAATCTCCCCCGCCCCTTGCCCTGCCTCTTTTTTTTTTTTTTTTTTTTTTTGGTGTGAGTGATAGATTAATTAAAGATTACAATCTATCTTCTTCACAAGGCCAGGGAATTGGACTTGCAATCAGCAACCTAATTTTCTTTCAGGTAGCTGCCAAACTTAAATTTGTTCTACCAAATAAAATTATTTTCTCCATATACACAGCTCAAAATTTCATGTTCCAATGATGATGTTCATTATTTGCTCTGTAACTCAACCCTCATCTTTCTGTTTTCGGAATTGGGGGAGAGGTGAATTTCATTTACTGATTATCAGCAGACTGCCTGAGAGATAGGCTAGGGCTGTTGTAATGGGGAAAGGAGCCCTGACTCACCGTGGACTAGAAAGGGATTATGAAAAATTCTAGAAGGCCAAGATTAATGGCTTTCCATTTTGGAGTGGGGTCCACATGGGTGGACAAGTCTTCCTTCCTCTGCCCGCTTTCAAACTCCTACACAACCAGCTTCCCTAATCCAGCCTCCTCCCCATTCCAAAGGGAACCTTGCTGTGTCCCTGCCTACCTCAACTCCCCAAATGAACTGACAATGGGGACCCGGATTCTAACCCCAGTCTTCAAAATAGTTGTTACCACAACAGCACAACTAAACTCCCTGCCAGTTTGAATTTGGGTTTTAATAGATGGATTTGTTTCTAGCTGCAAGTGACATGGTTTGCTCTTCCCTGCCCATGTCAGCATGACCAGGAAATAAGGTAAATCACACAGCGGTGGTGAGGAAGATGAAAGCAACAACTATAACTTGTTGAGTTGAAAGGCAGTATCCTTAGTCAGTGAGAAAACCAACTCAACCACTTAGTAACTGCATGACTTAGAAGCTCCAACCTGCTAAACCTTCATCTACCCACCTGAAAAAGGTATATCTTATATCATTGAGGTGTTTGTGGTTAAGGAGTAAGTTGGGTGATAGATGAATAAATAAATAGATGATGAATGAATAGATGGATAGATGAATGAAATGACAGAAAGATGGGTGAATGAAAGGCAAGAGGCAGAAAGATGGAAGGAAGGAAGGGAGGGAGGGAGGGAGAGAGGGAGGAATGAATTGATATTTTAAAACCTTTGTCTTCAGCCAGCACATAGTGAATGCTTTTGTTGTTATGCTGAAAATTTGGATCAGGCTACAAAAACAAGGAAATTAAAAGAGAAAAAATAATCCACCTAAAACTAGAAGCAAGCCACCCACTCTTCCTCATCATTTGTCATCTTTCTCTCCTCTCCCTTTCCCATCAAGACTAGAAGCCACACCCCATGCCCACCTGGGACTGCATGAATTCCCTGCTGAGACCTACTGGGAAAGACATGAACAGCACTCTTTGTGGCCACTGCTGTCTGTACTGGGATAAATACTGGCAGCAGGAAGTAACTGAAAGAGAAAAGGAATCCCAGCAGGCCTGAAGTGGAGCATGCACTCACAGTCCAGTGGGCAAAACTGCAGGTAATTCCTCAGATGACAAAAGGTAAGAACCTCCCAGACCAGCCTGTGATACGGGCCCTGAGGTGGAGGGGGGGTGGTAGAAGGGGGAGGGAGAGTTTCCATCTCATGGGACTTGATCGCCCTCATTCTCAATGGATTCAGTGAATGAACTCATTTGGCTGAGAACCTCAAGCCCTCAAATCAATTGTTAGTGAAAAGAAACAGTTTCATGAAGGATCTGACATTTATGCTAAAAACTTACTTAAGGTAGGGCAGAAGAATGGTACCAAAGTATACGTAATAACATTTTCAAATATATGTATATGCCATGAGGGAGGCGGGTGAGTTATCTAATGACATTTTATGTCATGGTGCATGTGTTTTAGGTTCATAATGCTAGCCAGCATTTAATAAATGCCCCTTGTAAAACAAGGCACAAACTCAAGATCTAAACTTCCAAACAACTTCATCAGGGCTCCCACTGACATTGCTGATGCTAAAAACATTGAGAACTAACATTTAATGAATTCTTGGTGTACATCTCCTGTACAAGACTTGGCATGCAGGACCTGCTGGCCCACTCACAATTATCTTCCCCACTTTACCACTAGAAAGCCTAAATTTCTTTCTCAAGGTCACACCTCCTGGAAGTTATAGAGATGGATCCCCTCCAACCCATGTCAAAGGAAGCAGCACTCCCAGAATGTCTGAAGGTGCTCTGTGACAAAGACTATATGTTCAGTGATTACAGGGAAAAAGAGATCATTTTAATCTTCCTATTCAAGAGTCAGAATATACCAGCCAAGGTAGGCTTTCTTTTCAAAAATGATTCAAAAGTCCGTAGCCTCAGACACAAACAAAATCTCATTTCTAAGGGCTCCCCCTCTGTGTCAAGGTGGGGTGGGAACAGGGCATGTGTGTGAAAGAGCCACAAGGCTCTTGGAACATTACATTACTCTCCTGACTTCTCTTTGGAGAATGGAATTCTACAATTAGCTCCAGAACAATAAAAGTGAGTAGTTAGAGCTGCAGTAAGGAGATGGAGAGAAGATAAAGCGGGGAGTGATTACCCGTATCATCCATCTCCCGGACTCTGAAAGAGGGGCCACAGGAGACCTAATCTAGCCTTGGTCCCCATCACTGATCACTCAGCCTCTGATGGTGAAGGCAGAATTAGCAGGTGATGTTATCTCCCTGAGCAGACCCTGTCCATCTGCAGCCTCTGCTTGTGGTGCAAAGAGGAGCTCCGTGTGCAGTGTTGGGTCAAGGCAGGGGAAGATGACAGGGGAAGAGAGACAGAATTTTTCCTAGTTGGCATGAACTTGGGGGTTAGGGAGTATCTGTCTTCAGCCACAGTATAAATCAATGTTGCAGGGCATTCTTTTAATACATGTATTAATGGTTTTGAGAGAGTAACTACTTAGACTAAAAAGCAGGACACATGAGACACATGACCTTCACACAGGGTCACCACACCTCTACTCCACAGTGTTTCCTTCTAAGTTTCTGTGATGCCTTACTTGCCACATGCCATATCCTCTTCCACTCTTGGGTCCAATCATGCCAAACTACCATTTTCAGTTTTTTAAATGTTAGACAATATGGGGCAAATATCTAAATCAACACTGAGTTTCAAGGTAGTTACAACTGTCATCTTTCACTACGAGTCTCTTCATGGTTTTCAGCTGGTTATTTCAATGAGCCAGCAAGATTAAAATATGCAAACAAGGTCAATAATAAAGGACATCTAGTGTTTATTGAGTACCTATACTGTACCAGATACCATGCAAGCTGATCTTGTCTGATTGGTTAACTTAATCTTCATAATACTCTGTGGAAGATAGGATTTCTCCATTTTTTATATATAAGCAGATGCAAAGAGGGGAAGGCCCCTGCTTAAAGTTGCACAGCCAATGCATCTGGGATGTCCACACTTCAGAGAAGGAGCAGTCAGATAGTTCTATATTTCTTTTAAATTCAGGGCTCAACAATTCTAATAGCCATTTCCCCATATGACTTGAATTATAACAATGGCTTATATCCATCTTTCTAAGAACTCTGTTAGCATTCATTTTTAATTTCGGCACATCTTTATAGGGTTACGGTTTCATAATTAGCCCTAGACTTATTAAAATGGGGGCCCAATGTTAACAAGATGGATGCATGTCTGCCCTCATAGGGCTCCCACAGAAGACAGACATGATGATCAAGTGTCCCAACATCAATGAGGATCTAGAAAGTTCTTAGGGAACATGCAGGAGACATACCTAAGTTAGTTCTCTAAGACAAGGAAAGACTTTCTATAGGAACAGCATTTAAATGGAGACTTGAAAAATGAGCTGGAGTTAGACCTGAACATAATGTGGACTGAAGACCAACTCTCAAGGAGTAGAAAAAAACACAGTTCTGACATTTAGAGGAGTCCACGACTGTATCTCACTCTCTCTCACACTAGAAGTCTTTCAAACACTCAAACTCACCTTGGAGACTCTGTTATCAATGGACCAACTACAGAATCATTTGGAATCTCAAACACCAAATGTGCATGACGAGAGAGTCCCCTGTCTGTGCAAAAGGAGAGAAGTGACAAATGCTGCCTACAGTGCCAGCTCCATGTCACTAACCAACCAGCCCTCAGCCCTGAGGCCACCTTCCCCTCATCCACAGCTCAGGGGCAGTACACAATGACCAGGAAACCAGCATGCCGCCAGAGAAATGCACTCATACTTCTGCCCTGTCCCTCCTTCATTTTTCAGATCTAGTTGATGAGATAATAACAATCAGTTTTGAGTCCAAACCATATGGTTCATCCTGTTTCTTTTAGGATCTTCTCTGTTCTCAAGTTAAAGTTTAGAATATAAAAAGAAATGCATGGATTCTCCACGAATAAAGCAAATGTCTGTTCAGTGTTGGAGAACAGAGACCACATAAATGGAGAGACAATTAATATCCTCTTAAGAAAATTAAAAAGGCTATGCCAGGATATGCACTTGTATTAAGTGCACACCCATCATTTCATGGAGGTGTTCAAATGATGTGTCCCTGGATGAGGCAGAGATTTCCCAAAGTTTTGTCGGAGAGCAGATCCTCCTAAACTCTACATGGCCACAGAATCACCTGGTGGGATTTGGAAAAGTAGACAGCTGATTCCCAAGTCCAGAAACTCTGACTCAGAAATCCAGAGTGTATTTCTAACAAGTCAGAGTTCAAGGCCATTTTCATGGAAGGATGGGGCAATGATATTCTTTGCACACTTAAGTATTCTTTTCATTAGCATGTATTAATTTTATTGCATATGAAAGTATTTATTTTTTATTTTATTTTTTAATATATTTTATTGATTTTTCACAGAGAGGAAGACAGAGGTATAGAGAGTGAGAAACATCAATGAGAGAGAAACATGGATCAGCTGCCCCCTGCACACTCCCCACTGAGGATGTGCCAGCAACCAAGGTACATGCCCTTGACTGGAATTGAACCTGGACCTTGAGTCTGCAGGCCAACATTTTATCCACTGAGCCAAACCGGTTAGGGCTGAAAGCATTTATTTTTTAAAGTGTTTAGTGTGTATGCCCATAATTTATATAGGGATGCGCCACTGTATGTTTACAGTTGTCCGTATGGCAAAAGGCCATGCAGGTTACTGGTGGTTAGTGTGCGTCATAGCTACCAAAAAGTTGCTTAGGCTTCTATATATATATATATATATATATATATATATATATATATATATATATATATATATATATATATACATACACACACACACACATATACACACTAGAGACCTGGTGCACAAAATTTTGTGCACTTGGGGGGGTCCCTCAGCTCGGCCTTAGTGCTCTCGCAATCTGGGACCACTCAGGATATGTCCACCTGCTGGGCTTAGGCCCGCTCCCCGGAATGGGCATAAGCTGGCAGTCAGACATCCCTCTGGAAGCCCGGGAGCCCTCGGGGGATGTCCACTTGCCAGCGGGGAGTAGGCCTAAGCTGCAGTCAGACATCCTTAGCACTGCTGAGGCAGGAGAGACATCCACTATCACCACTGTACTGGCTGGTTTGCCCTGAAGTGTGTCCCGGATCAGGGTAGGGGTCCCGCTGGGGTGCCTGGCCAGCCTGGACGAGGGGTTGATGGCTGTTTTCAGGCTGGCTACAGCCCCTTCAGTGAGGGGGACCCTGCTGGAGTGCCTGGGCAGCCTCAGTGAGGGGCTTATGGCTATTTTGTTTGTTTGAAGGCTGGCCAAGGCCCCCAGCCACCCAAGATCCTAGCAAGGCTGGTGAGAAGCAGGTGGCTAGGATTTATTTATCTTTTATAATTGAAACTTTGTTGCTTTAACTGGAGCCCAGGTTGGGTTGCCCCTGACAACCCAGGCTCCCAGCGCTTCCTTGAGCCCAAGCTGGCTGGAAGCAGGTATCTGGGATTTATCTTCTATAATTGAAACTTTGTTGCCTTGAGCGGAGGCCACAGCCAGCTAAGGCAGGTGGGAACCTTAGCTTCCTCCATTACCAGGGCAAGCCTCATGCCTCATGCTTGTTCCAGCTCTGTGGCTGCCATCTTGGCTGAGTTAATTTGCATGTAGTCATTCTGATTGACTGGTGGGCGTGGCTTAGGTGTGGCGGAGTGATACCAATTTACATATTACTCTTTTATTAGATACTAGAAGCCCTACGAATGAATATGTGTGCCAGTAGGTTGCTGCTACCCTCCTGTAGCTCCCCCATCCCATTCCCCTCCTCTGCCCTCATAGCTTGCTGCCTTGCCCCCTCCTGTAGCTCTCTACAGCCTGCTTATATCTCACTGGCCCACTTTCCTGCTGATCCATGATCTGGTGGTGATGCACTTGGCTAATTAGCATATTCCTCTCTTATTATATAGGACTAGAAGCCCAGGGTGTGTTTAAAATCATGCAAGGAGGCACCCCATCTCCCATCTCCCACTGCACGAAGAGGTGCCTTGTGGGGCGCCAGGCTCGAGAGGCGCTCCATGCACCTCATGGTGACTGGTCTTTGGTCGTTTGATCTTGATGCCTCTTGGCCTTTATTATTATGACTAGAGGCCCAGTGCACGAAATTCACGCATGGAGAGGGAGTGAGGGATGAGGGTGGTGTCCTTCAGCCCAACCTGCACCCTTTCCAATCTGGGACCCCTTGAGGGATGTCCAACTACCCGTTTAGGCCCAATCCCACTCTGGTATCGGGCCTAAACAGGCAGTCGGACATCCCTCTCACAATCCAGGACTACTGACTCCTGACCTCTCGTCTGCCCATTGCCCCTAACCACTCCCCTCCCAGCCTGATCAACACCTAACTGCTTCTGTGCTGGCCTAATTGCCCCTAACTGCCCTCCCCCTGCCAGGATGCCCCCCAACTATCCTCCCCTGCAGGCCTGGGTCCCCCATAACTGTCCTCCCCTACAGGCCTGGGTCCCTCCCAACTGCCCTCCCTTGCTGGCCATGTTGTGGCAGCCATCTTTGACCACATGGGGAAGCCATCTTTGACTACATAGGGCCAGCCATCTTGTGATGGTCAATTTGCATATTACTTTTTTATTAGATAGGACTAGGGGCCCGGTGCACAAAAATTTGTGCACTTGGGGTAGAGGGAGTCCCTTAGCCCGGCCTGTGCTCTCTCACAGTCTGGGACCCCTCAGTGGATGTCCTATGATGGCCCCAGTCTGCCAGGCGCCTTTTGTGTGTGTGTGTGTGTGTGTGTGGCCACTGGGGACCTGCCCCCAGCTGCATCTGAGGCTCGGAGCAG
>PVJC01036326.1:0-17761 GCA_004026665.1 Murina feae | reverse complement strand
GGTGTGTCATTCTGGTGGCTCTGAAAAGGCAGAGGAGCCATTCACTCAGGTTTTTCACTTCTTGCTTCCCTCCAATCACTGGGGAAATGTGGGCTGGGTGCCTAGGGCTCCTTGGCCATCTAATTCCTCAGGGACAGGACAGGAATACAAAGAGGGAGCTTAAAATGTTTTGAGTAACTTTCAACATTCCATGGTGATTCTCCCAAAGGCTCAGAGGTAGGAAAAGTGTCTTTATTCCTTTCTACAGTAAAGGCTTCATTTATTATTTGTGAATCCGCTGGGAATCCACTACCCCAAAGGATTTCTTCCAGCTCCACAGGCTAACTTCTAGCAGGGCGTGTCCCTTCGGGTAGACCGCGGAGATGGAATCTTTCAGAGGCCCTTCCACAGAGAGCGTTTGTTATTGCCCATGCTGCTCGGTCAGGTCCTCCTCCTGTCTGGCCTCGCTCCAGACTCCCACTCTCTCACTCAATATAAAAAGCTTTACATTCTTTTCTTGCGTTATGTTCACCAAAGATTTCCATGTTTGCCAACTGGCTGGAACTCAAGCTTTAGTGTTTATTTTTGCATAGCCCAAGCCCCACGCGAACCCCAGCTTCCTTCTATTTGTAACATTGCCCACTTTGGCCCAGGAAACACAAAATCTTAAAATCCAAGGCTTACCTCTCAGTAAGTGAAAGAACACTTAATCTTGGATGGAAATGAGATATGCCTATCAGGCTACCAGACTTTTCTTTTAAGACAGCCAAGGATGTATCTAGTCAAGTGAGTGTTGAACCTGAAGCAGCCTGCTGGAAAGCTCCAGCTAGCCCAACACTGTTGCCACTGCCCTACACAGCGGGGACAGTCCCCTTCGGGACTTACCTAGAGCCCGTGGGAAATGCTCTGAACGTTGTCCTTGAAGGCAAAGCACCGATTTCTGACAACAGCTGCCAGACGTCTGGAGGTAAGTCTGGTGAACAACTGGTTAATACCATCTTCGATCCCAGAGGGCGGGTGGCAAAATAAGCAAGGAGCCTGTGCTAGAAAGCTGCCTAGTGGCTGAGGGCCATCGCGAGAGAAGCCTAGAGCACTGGCAGCCTCGGCACCAACAGTTCTGTTCGGCAGGACCACCTCTCATTTAAGTACCAGGCTTAGTGCTTTATACAGTCAGACTGCATAGATATTTTCTTGCGTGGAAAATATTTTATATGCACTTCATATGCAAAGTGCAAGAAACATTCTACACGCAAGAAGCTCTCATTCGTTTCTTACCTGAGTGTGTGATTACATGACAAACACAGAAAGACAACAGGTGCGCGCTTCCCTTCTCACAAAACAGGAAGGGAGGCTAAAATCTCCGCTTCTGGTCTCGTTTCTAAATGTTACAGTACATCCAGGAGGCAGGCCGTCCAGGGGTGAGAAGATGGGCCCCAAAGTATTCTCAGACTGGGAAGTCTGAGTTCCAGTGAAATCCTATGTCCAAGTCAGGTCCGTTGGAGAGTTGGAAGACTAAAATGACGGGTCCTCTGAGCTGCAGGGAAACGGGATGATGGCCCAGCCCCCTGGACCCAGGCCCTGGAGGGTAGTTAACGTGTTAAAAGGCACTTTGACTCCAGCTGAATGTATCGAGGGCAAACTTTCCCCTTTAAGAGTAGAACTGAGGCCAGGACCGGCAAGTTTAAGGCCTTTAACCTTGGGCCAGCTCTGTGGGTCAGGAGCACTCTGGTCCCTTCATTCACAACCAGGCCTAACAAATCCACCTCACGGACGATCCTGGCACGTCAGCTCTGGCCACCTGCACTTCAATAAGCAGTTTGAGTGCCCTCAGATGTCCTTTAAGAGAAAAGCTGCTGACATGGACCAGCTACAGTGATTTTGAGACCCCCATGTGGGGAAACCCCTGGGGCAGGTGGACTTCGGTTTCAAGAAGTCTCAGTGCTCATGGGTTCACATCAACCCCAATTTCAAATGACAAAAAAGGTTCCAATGTATTGGAGAACCGAAGTGGCCTGGAACTGCCGAGTGGATTTCTCAGATCTTTGGCTTAACCCTGCACTGGGAACAGTGTTCACTTAAGTGAAGCACTGATACTTCTGGGATTTTTACTATAAGGGTCTGGTGGGAGATTGTATACTCTTAAGAGGCAGGAAAGGAGAAAGGACGGGGCAGGGGAAGAGCAGATGAGAGGTTCATTTCCTCTGAGACATTGGGCCTCCCCCCCACCCTTTTGCAACTAGGGTTGTAAACAGGCCTTTATTGCTGTTGAATTGCTCTTTGTATCTACGTTAAATCCCATTTGGAGAGGCAGTTTTAAGCATGTTTTTATAATTCCCCTTTAAGGGATGAGGTTGAAAACTAGAACTCTATAGTCCTAACCAAGGCAGGTTTTGCTAAAAGAAATCCTTGCAATTTAGTTTTGGCATCATCTTCTTAGGTCTCCTTACCTAGACAGTGTAAAGCAGTGTGGCTTGAAAAAGCCATGGCAGGGGAGGGAGAAATGCTTGGGAGTTGGCCTCACAAGTGAACATCTCTCACTGTGTTGGTATGGGATTGCTGGGAGAGTGTGTCTGAAAGGCAGCCCTCCCACCCCGCCCCACAACCTCAAACCTCCAAAGTCCAGAGCAGCTGGAGGTAGTCACATTGGGAGGTGGGGAGTGGGGTGGAACTGATGGACTTGGAGACAAAAGGTGAAGGAAAGGCAAGAACAAAGAAACAGCTGAAAAAAAGAAAAAAGACCTAGGAAAACGTGAATGAAGGCGAGCAGCAGCACAGTGGGAAGGAAGGAACCCTAAAACACGGCTCGCGGAGCTGGGTGGAGCCGCAGTGGCCAGGTATCGCAGGGCATACGAACTCAGTGAGAAAGCAGCATGTTGGCATAAGGCTTCTTCATAAACCTTGGCCCTCCCTGGAGTCTCTGCTTCCAGAACACCACGCTAGCCACACAAAAGTCTCAAAAATTCCAAATCAGGCTCGTCGACGGGCCAACGTCCAAGGAAGGTGGTCAGGCACTGTCCCTGCAACACCCTCTTCTAGCAGCTCTGGGGTGTGTTTGTATGTCGAGATCAGCCCAGACTGGTCCTGGCGTCCCCCAAACTAGGGAGCTCCCCGGGCGGCGGCTCCAGCCCGGAGGGAATGCTTTCGGCCCGCTCACTCTCGGCTCCGGCGCTTTGCAATCTCCTCCTGGATGCGCACCTTGAGGGCCTCTTGCATGGGTGGATCCAGAGGCGTGTGTGCCGACACCTCCTCGCTCACCCTTCCCGGATCGTCGTCCTACGTGGAGGAAGAGTCAGGAAGCTCAGGGCCTGGCCTCTCCTGGAAAGGCCACCTGCCCTGTCCCTAGGCTGCGCTCTCAAAAAACTCCACTTGACTCAACCGTGCCAGGGCCTGCCATTGCCCAGGTGTCCCCCAACTGAGGGCTATGAGCCCGCCCTGTGGCCCGCCGAGGATCACCGTGTGGCAGGAGTTGCGCTCAAAAGCATCGCCCGGCAGTTCGTGGCCCCGAGCGCGGGCGGCGCAGATACGCCCCTCTGATGGAAACAGAGGCTTGGGGGCTGGCAGTGGCAGTGACTTCTAGCAGTCCCTGGGCACCGTCAGGCTGCGGCTGTCTCCGCCAGGCGTACCTGATACACGATCACAGAGGTGACCTCGCCGCTGTCCGCCTCATAGTCTAGGCAGAAGAGCTGACGGCCAGCGGGCTCTGGCTCCGAGCCGCCACTACTGCTGCTTTCACGGGACTCTCCACAGTCTGGGTTGCTTGGGTGGGCAGAGCCATCTGGAAGGATGAACCAGAGTGAGAGGGAGGAGGGGAAGGCCGCTGGGGCCCTGACCACAGAGAGCAAAGCCCCCATCTTTCTGTAAGCGTGCTTGTATGGGACATGCGTGCCTGGCAGCTGCAGGGACCTCTGCATTCCTGCCCTGGGGCCAGCACCGTCCTGTCACACAGCAGGCATACCAGACGCGTCTGTGTAGTGAACAGGGTAGGGAGGCAGAGGAGGGACGGTCAGCGCTCGGCCGGGCTCAAATCCAGGCTCTGAGCTTCTGCGCCTCTCTGTGCCTGCTCCTCTGACTGTGAAACATAAATAAGAGCTCCTAGCTTGTGGGGTCCTAGGGTGACTATGGGGCAATGTCCAGAAGGCCTAACAGCACGTTAATGCTCGACCCATCTGGCGCCCCGTGTGGGCTCCGGGGATGCTGCCTAGGTCTCAGGGAATGTGGGCAGAAACGCCTTTGGCTGCGTTTGGGCTTCAGGCCACAGTTCCGTCCCGGTCGCCTGCGACTGGGCTCAGCCTGTTCCCCGGGAGGCAGTGGGCAGACGGTGTGGCGGGCACACGGGCCGGCAGCTTCTTGCTGGCTTTCACGGGACTGGTCCCCGAACACTGATGCGAAACTGGGGGCCGGCCGTGCACCCTCCCCGGTTCTCCAGGAAGCAGCACCGAGCGGAGCCTGGGGAGCGTCGAGGCGGAGGTTCCGGGAGGGGCCGCGACGAGCCGAGCCTCGGGAAATGGGTGGTGTGTGCTTCTCCAGAGAGAAGGGGGCGCGTCGAGGCAGAGGGCCCGGAGCCGAGGAGCGCGGGAGCGCGGCGGCAGGCGGGGCGGGCGGCCTCACCTCGGCGTCGCGGCAGGTACACCTGCAGGTCGGGCTTGCGGGGCCGCGCGGGCGCGGGCGTGTGCCGCCTCCTCGCCTTCTCCTTGGCCGCCTGCTTCACCTTCTTGTCGTAGTCGTCCCTGAGGGGAGCCGGGCAGGAGTCAGGGACCGCCGGGCCGGGCGGGGCTGGGGGAAGGGCGGCGGGGTGGGACGGTACCGGGCGAGCTGATTCCGGCGGATGTGGTGCACGAAGCCGTGGCTCATGTCCAGCCGCCCGCCGGGCTTGCAGCAGAGACGCGGCCCTGGGTCCGGCGCCGCTTCCATCTGGAGCCCTGGGCGCGGGGCCGCCGCCGCCGGACCGACCGCCTTCCGCCCCGAGAACTCAGCGCCGCCCCGCGCTCGCTTCCGGCCTCGCACGCAGCGCTTCCGCCCCGAAAGGGCCGCCGAGCCGAGGGCCGCCGGGCCGAACGCCCCGCGCGCGGAGTTCCTAGCGCCGGTGGGCGGCGCGGCGAGCGGAGCTTTTTTCTTTGTGACACCACGTGGAGGGACAGGGTTTGGGCTGCCGGCGGCTACGTCGGACAGTTCGGCTCCCGTGACGCCACTCGGGTTCGGCGTGGCACCTTCCCGTCCTTCTGGGGATAGATAGGGTGCTGTGCCCCTCGCCACCTGCTGCGTGACCTCGGCTGACCACTGAACCCCGCCGGGCCTCAGTTTCCCCATTTGTTCCTGGGGACCGGAGAGCACCTACCTCCAGAAAGCCTGTGAGGGGGGCGAGTGCGCTGGCAGGACACGCAGCAGCGCCAGGGCCCCAGCTCTGCCGTCGGCCGGCCTGGCGCCCAGCGGCTGGATGTCTCAGCTGCCCCCGCGGGAGGACCCAAGGGGGTTCTGGGGTCTGAGCGTGTGGAATTTGCAAGTTGTGCTTCACACACACACACACACACACACACACAGTTAGGGGTTCGTGATTAGGGAAGGGGCGCACCGTGCTGCACCCGCACAGCGGCACGTTTTTGAGCAAACCCAGTGGGGCGCGCTGTGGACACCGCGAGGATGAATTGAAGAATAAACTCAGCGCAGGGAGCCGGGCAGCGTCCCTATCGCAGAAACAAGACGCCAGCTAACCCACAGCGACAAAGAGGACACTTGTGGGGCTGGTGGGTAGGCTCATTGTCTTGATCGTGGGGATGGTTTTGATGGGAAACTGAAGACGTTAAAAACTTTTTAGTTTTAGGCCGATAGTTAATAGGCTCAGACATTAATGTACGTGGAAGGCAATTGTTGCAGGGACTGGGCTGTGTGACCTGCGCGGCCTTCAGGAGGCCCGCAGCCATTGGTTGTGCCCGGGAGGCCTGCGAGCGACCTAGACGGTCTCGGAGCCCTAGTGCTCCCGGGGGAGGGCACCTGCCGCCCCGCAGGCAGATGAAGGGACACCGGCCCGCATGCAGATGAAGGGATGGCCGGCAGATGAAGGGATGCCTGGAAAATCACGGGCTGCAGCTTTTATCTGATTAACCTTTTCCCCTGAATTCCAAACCCTTTCCCTACACTTTCCTGCTCCTTGTAAAAAGCGTGACTTGAGAGGACATGTGAGATGGTCCCGATTGCTGGCCGCCAGAACAAAGGTCCCTGGAGGTGGAAGTCCTGCCTCTGCTGGTTGGTGCTGGTGGCCGCGGGCAGCACACATGCCGACCTCCCGCCCTCAGTGTCCGAGGGGGTGCACCCACAGGCAGTGTTGAGACAGGTACACGTTAGACCTGCGGCTTGCTGGACGTCAAAGCCCCAGTAGATCTGACCAAGTAGCTCCGGGTCCCGACGGTCGGGGCCCTGAAGCCGCAGCTTTATTGGTGCCCCTGTGCGGCCCGTCTGTCCCACACGCGCACTTCCGTGCGCTGCAAGAATAACCCTCTACGTGGGGACTTGGGGACTCCGGGCTGCTGCAGGCAGGGGATGTTTTGGGGATGTTGGCTGGTTCTCCAGTGCAGGGGTGTCAGTTTCCGAGGCACTGAGACTGCAGAGCTGACCCCCTAATTTTGGTTTGGGGGCACAATGCATCTTTTTTTAAAATCTTCGCCCAAGGAGCATTAATTATTTTTAGGGAGAGTGAAAGAGAGCGGCAAAGACAGAAACATCGAAGTGAGAGAAAGACATTAATTGGTTGCCTCCTGCAAGGCCGTCCAGGGCTCAGGCCTGGGAGGAGCCTGCAACCGGGGTATATGTCCCTGACCGGACTCGAACCCGCGCCCCTCCGCGGCAGACGCTGTATCCACTGAGCCAAACCGGTAGGGCCAATGTAGCTTGAAGACATCTGGGACCCAGTGACGGCTTCTTTTTCACCCAGAAATTCTACAGCCAGTAACAAGTCCCAGTCCCTTTAAGCTGGAAATTTCGGGCAAGGTGGCAGGAGGCTTGCAGCTCGTTCCCAGCTGCGCACGCATCCGCAGATTGGCCGCTGGAGGCGCAGTGCTTCCTCGTTTTCTGTGGCGGGAATTGTCCCCATCGGCGACTCGTAGAGACCTGGGCGCAGCGCCGCTCCTGATTGGCTGCCTCCCGCGCGCTCCGGAGTCGGCGCCCCCCCTCCCGCTGGGCGACTTTGCCGGTCGTGGCGATGTCCGGCCGGTCCAAGCGGGAGTCTCGTGGTTCCACCCGCGGGAAGCGCGAGTCCGAGTCACGGGCCAGCTCGGGTCGCGTCAAGCGGGAGCGAGATCGGGAGCGGGAGCCCGAGGCGCCGGTCGCCCGCGGCAGCCCGGTGCGCGTGAAGCGGGAGGAGTCGGCGAGCGCGCGCGAGGCCCCGGCGCCCGTGGTGCCCGCCGTGCGGGTGAAGCGGGAGCGCGAGGCGGACGAAGACTCCGAGCCTGAGCGGGAGGTGCGAGGTGCGCGGGGCCGGGCCGCACTCCCGCGTTCTCCTCTCCCCTTTCCCGCCGCTCCTCCCCGGGACTGGGCTGGGGGATCCCCCTTCACCGGTGTCCGCGACGCGGCTCTCGCCTGCGTCTTAAGGAGGAGAGTCGCCTGGATGGTCACCACGGCCATGCGGGTTCTGAGCAGCAGCAGGAGCAGCAGCAGCTTTCCTTCAGCGGGTGCCTGACACGGGCTAGGTGTTGTGTTGCTTATTTCGCCGGCGTCACCGCCAGTGTTTACAAACATCTGAGAATGGAGTCTTGCTGCACTTGCTGGACTTAGACTGCTCAGAGTTGAAAGCCTGGACGCTGGGCACCTCGCCTGCCCTCCCGGCTGCAGCATCCAGGAGACCTGGGTTCTTTCTCATCCTGAGTGCCCGTGGCCGCGGGGTTCGCGTTTTTGCTCTGGTGAGAGGAGAGAGAGACAGAGAGATGTGAGGGAGAAACATCCATCAGTCAAACCTGCAACCTAGGTGTGTGCCTTGACGGGGCATGGAGCCCGCAGCCTGTGGGTGTCCGGGAGGACACCCCAACCAGCCGAGCCGCCGGCCAGGGCTGATGTGCGCCCTTAAATCTACCTCCCATCAAGGACTGTGGTCCGACCAGTGGGGCTCAGTGGCTGAGCATCAACCCACGAACCAGGACGTCACGGTTGGGTACTTGGTCAGGGCACATGCCCGGGTTTCAGGCTCCATCCTCCGTGTGGGGCGTGCAGGAGGCAGCTGAGCCACGATTCTCATTTATTGACGTTTCTATCTCCCCCTTCTCTCTGGAATCAGTAAACTGAATATTTAAAAAATTGCGAAGAGTCTAAGATCTGACCCTGCTTGCAAGCTGCCAAGTTCGCCTGTGGCCGTTGCATGGCCGCTGGAGGAAGACGCGGGGCAGTTGGGTCTCAGACAATGTATTCCATTGGTCACAGTAGGCAGAGTGTAGCCTTGGTGTCATTTCCCGTCACTTCCCAATGCGCCACACGAAGGGACCCAGTGGGCGGGTGGCCCCGCAGCAGAGGAGCCCCGGGTCCAGGGAGCCTGGGTCCCTGTGAGGGGCTGTGAGACCGCCTGCCCCTCCTCTGTCCTCCAAGGCTGTTGGCTGTGCAGACATCTTTGACAAGCGAGTCTGGAGCTCTTGGTGCCCTGGTCACAATGTGTGCAGAAATACGAAGCCACCCCTAACACTCTTCAGCTTAAGTCATAGGAGCTCCTCTAAGTAGTACTGTGTTTTATTTGTATTTGATAGAAATGGAATCACACTGTATGTAGTCTTCTGATTTGCCTTTTTTTAAAAAAATGTATTTTATTGATTTTTTACAGAGAGGAAGAGGGATAGTTAGAAATATTGATGAAAGAGAAACACCGATCAGCTGCCTCCTGCACACTCCCCACTGGGGATGTGTTCGCAACCAAGGTACATGCCCTTGACCAGAATCGAACCTGGGACCCTTGAGTCCACAGGCTGACGCTTTATCCACTGAGCCAAACCGGTTAGGGCTGATTTGCCTTTTTTAAAAAAAATATGTATTTTATTGATTTTTTACAGAGAGGAAAGGAGAGAGATAGAGACTTAGAAACATCGATGAGAGAGAAACATAGATCAGCTGCCTCCTGCACACCTTCTACTGGGGATGTGCCAAGGTACATGCACTTGACCGGAATCGAACCTGGGACCTTTCAGTCCACAGGCCAACGCTCTATCCACTGAGCCAAACCGGTTAGGGTGCCTTTTTTTTTTTTTTTTTTTTTTTTGCTAGGTATCCAGGTAGATATTCATGACTACATAGTGTTCCATTAAAGATGTACCAAAATATATTTCTCCACTTTACTTATGGTGGATATTTCGGTTGTTTCCAGTTGGGGCTCTCTCAAACATTGCTGCTATAAATACCTTTCAGTAACGTACTCCTGGTACATGTGTGCAGTAATTTATGGCACATAAATAGAAGAGATTGGGGTCAAAGGGTCTGCATATATTCAGCGTTGATCTTGCTGTCCTATTTTCTAGTAGGTTGTAACAGTTCTCACTCCCAGCAATACGTGAGCACGCTCATTGCTTCACATATTCGCCAGCATTTGGAATTTTCTGGTTTTATTTTTTCCTCTGGTAGGTGTGAAGTGGGGTATCGTGTACAAGGATATTTGCATTTTCTTGATTATTGATGAGGTGGTATATCTCATATGTTTGTGGCTGTATTTCTTATTTTCTATCAGGTCATTTTTTTTTAATTACTTCATGAGATTTAAAAAAATGTTTTGTTTTTATTTCAGAGAGAGGAAGGGAGAAGGAGAGAGAGAGAAACATCAACGATGAGAGAGAATCATTGATCTGCTGCCTCTTGCACACCCTCTACTGGGGATAGAGCCTGCAACTGGGCATATGCCCTGCTGGGAATTGAACCCTGACCCCTGGTTCATGGGTCGACACTCAACCACTGAGCCGCACTGGCCGGTCCAGATTTCTTTATGTAATCTGCAAACAGATCATTTGTTGGTTATGTCTGTTTCAAATATATTCTCTCAGCTTGTGGCTTATTCCATTAGTGGGCTTTTGTGTGTGTTGCCAGGCCACATGTATAGGAGCTCACCCCGATGTAGCTTTTCCATTTGTTTCTTTGCTTTCCTGGCATTTGACAGGTTTCCAGTTCTCACAGCCTGTGATGATTTTCCTTTCAGCAAAGAATGGCCGAGTGGATTCTGAGGACCGGAGGAGCCGCCACTGCCCCTACCTGGATACCATTAACAGGTTAGCAGGACAGCCATGCCACGAGCAGCAAAAGGAAAACACAGTCTATGCAAGCAGTTCTTTGGAATGCATGTTGACCAACACACTCAAAAGTTTTATCCCTTTTAAAGCTTTCTGCCTGGAAAATTGTGTTTCTTGCCATGTTTACTCTTCAGTGTAAAGTTTCAGAGGGCATTTTGTTTTTGGGGGGGGGGCGTAGGCTTTTAGCTCATTTTGAATTTGTGTGATGAAATAATGGGGTCCGCAGTGTCAGTGATAGTAGCAAATTTAAAGATTTATTGAGCGCCACTGCGTGCTGGGTAGTACTGGTGCCCATGGATTATATGTGGCTCTTGGACCATCCTCTGCAGGATGCTGGGTGGCGCTGTGGAACACAGAGCCCGGGCTGCTTCACTTGGGTGCTGACCTAGCCCTCCACCCCTGCTAACTGCTTGTGTTCTGTTTTGGTTCTTAGGAGTGTGCTGGACTTTGACTTTGAGAAACTGTGTTCCATCTCCCTCTCGCATATCAATGCATATGCCTGTCTGGTGTGTGGCAAGTACTTTCAGGGTAAATAAATGTTTGCATAAACTTACAAAATTTTCAGCTCTAGCTGCAGGTCTGCTCCAGAGAGATTTTTCTTAAAGAAACTAAGCTGCTGTTTGGAATCATGTCTAATAATCCTTACCTTTGTTCCCAGGAAATTGGAATACTCAGAAAATCAATAGAAGGTTCTCTGATTGGTTAGAACCCAAATCCATATGAAAGAGGGAAAGAGCTAGTCACGTGAAAGACTTTGTAGGAGATTTCAGAGTCTCTGGATTTTTGAATCTCTGTTGTTTTTTATACTTACTTCTTTTTTTGAGAATTCTTTGGCTGTAAGGACTTTTTCATTTTGTTCTTTCCTGGAAATTTATTATTTCAACTCATTCAGAACAAACAAATGCTATATACATGGTATAGTGGATGATGCAAAAGAAATATAAATAACATTCCTTGCTCTTAGAAGGATCTTGTAGTCAAGGCAAACACACAAAACAATTAGCAAACTCTGTAAGACTGTAAAGATTACTGCTAAACTGTGTGGCACTGAGTGTAAATAAGGACAACAGGAGCTGAAGTATACAAAGGTCATTATTAGCTGGAGTATTTGTGTTGAGTTCATGAAGGAGGTGGAGGTGGGATTGAACTAAAGGTTTGAATGAGGTGAGGGAGAGATATTCAAGAAACGAGTGCCAGTAACTAACAAAGGTACTTTAGGTGCAGGATTGTCCTGACTATGGGCAAATGGAAAGTCAGCACTGAGTGATGATGGACTGTCACAGGATATGTATATGTGCATATCTGTGTATGTGCATCCGTATATTATATGTCAATATATACATAGATATTCCCAACTTAAAAAAAATTTTTATTTCCTAATTTTTAAAAATACGAAATTAACTCATGTATGTATATACACGTGCACACACATGTATTTTCTTTTTAAAAAAATATTTTTATTGATTTCAGAGAGGAAGGGAGAGAGAGAGAGAGAATCATTGATTGGCTGCCTCCTGCACGCCTCAATTGGGAATTGAGCCTGCAACCTGGGCAGGTGCCCTTTACCGGGATCGAACTAGGACCTTTCAGTCCGCATGCCCATACTCTATCCACTGAGCCAAACTGGCTAGGGCCACACATGCATATTTCATATTCATACACATGAAATTAGTTTCCCCAACCAACGTCTTACGCCATCTATGGAATAAAGTAACCGTTGTGCTATTCTGGCTAACGTTTGTGACGAGAGGAGTTCATGTGGGAGATTCAGTTCATGGGTGGCATAGTACTTTGCCTTGCTGATATTAACATGTTCCAGTACAAAACAATGAAAGGAAAATCAAACTTGATCGGTGCCTTTCTGGAATATGCCCTTTCTCTACGCCTTTCATCCTTCCTTACAGGCCGGGGTTTGAAGTCTCACGCCTACATCCACAGTGTCCAGTTCAGCCACCATGTCTTCCTCAACCTCCACACCCTCAAGTTTTACTGCCTTCCAGACAACTATGAGATCATCGACTCCTCCCTGGAGGATATCACGGTGCGTGTCCCAAAGGGCTGGTTTGGAACCAGTTCTCCTGAGAGCCATTCCAGGGATCCTGGGGTCTGCACCCCCCTCACCCCTTGACCCCGGGAAGCGTCTCAACCCCTTGGTCTTGAAGAGGTTTCTTTCCCTTTGGGGGGAACCAGGGAAACCCAAGTAAGGAGGTCAGGATCCATAATTATGGCCTGTGGGCTACAACCTCGCCATCATTCTGCTTTTACTGTTGAGGATTGGGACTGAAAAAATATGGCTGCTTGCTAACTGGGGTGAAAGCGTTTTTATCAAATAAGCTATCTTACCACGCTTGGAGTGAGGGTGTGAGTTGGGCCTGGCTCAGGACAGTGCATATCTAGCTGCATTCCCGTCCTAGCTACTTTGACGTGATGTGGCCAACCTGTCCCGTCTCTGGGCTCCTGTTTGTGACCTGTGCCAAGAGTCACTGTAGTTAAGCAGAACGTGTGGAAAGTCCTCTTGGGCTTTGTTTAATGTTGGGACTTTTGATTATGATGTTTTTAAGGAAAGCTGGGTGTTCTGAGTGTTTGAAATGCTGCTGATGCTACTTTTCTGCCCATATTTGAAGTTAAGGTGGTGATGGGCAGTATTTATAGAGGGAGAAGCTGAAGTAAATTCAAAGTTTTAGTGGTGACTGCTGTCCGTCCTGTGACATGGTGCATGCGTCTAGGCCTGGGGAGGATCTGCTCCTGCCCCTCCAGCCCCAGGGGTTAGAGGTCTTGGTCTCGCACGCTGGGGTGGAGGTGCTCCTGCTCTGCTCTGAGTCCGTGCCTGGCCCTGACCCTGCTGCCTGCAGAGACTCGAGTGTCCTGCAGCTTCTGATAGTGGTTTGTCATGGGGTTGTCTGGACCTGTGTTGGAGGAAAAACCTGAGATTCAGTAATTTTGGGTTGAACGTAGAGATCCCCTTCTAGATTAGAATGTGGAGAGGGCATACTCCATGTTGCCTCAGTCTTTATACCTGTTGTTGGGAGCTCTTCGGTGTGTGAGGAGACGTTCATGACCAAAGGGTTTTCTGTTTTTGGCGGAAATTGCTGTTCGAAATACATCTTGTGATCTCCGGAGGCGCCTCTAAAACAACTTACAGTTCTCTTGTGCTTTGCAGTATGTGTTGAAGCCCACTTTCACAAAGCAGCAGATTGCAAACTTGGACAAGCAAGCCAAATTGTCCCGGGCATATGACGGCACCACTTACCTGCCGGGCATTGTGGGCCTGAATAACATAAAGGCCAACGACTATGCCAACGCTGTCCTTCAGGTAGGATTGGGAAGGGTGAAGTGAGGGAGAGGCGTGGCGAGGGACACTGGGGGGTCAGCCAAGAAACGACTGCCTCAACAGAGTGCAGTCACCTGGTCCCCAGACCCCGGGTCTGACCGAGGACGCTGCTTGAACCTTTGCTCGCAGATGACGAGGCCTTTCCTGGCCTCTGGAGCGGCCAGGCAATGATAGAGAATTTGTGTGTGGCCTGGCAGTACAGATCAGGGCAGTGCCCAGGAGGAAACACACGTGCTGGGTGATGCGTTTTTAAAAATACATTTGTATTCATTTTTAGAAAGAAGAAGGTGGGTGGGGGGGTGTGGGTGGGGAGAGACAGAGACAGACATTGATGTGAGAGCAAAACATTGATCGGCTGCTTCCTTGCCTCCTGCATGCCTTCTATCTGGGATTGAGCCCACAACCGGTGGGGGGGCACCCTGTCGGGGAATTAAACTGCAACCTTTCGTTGCATAGGATAATGCCCCACTGATGGAGCCACACTGGCCTGGCTGTGATACTTTTTTCTTTTTTTCTTTTTAAGAGATTGGGGAAGGTGGGGAGGGGGAGAGAGATCGCCTGCCTCCTGTACATGCCCTGACCAGGGATCGAACTCCCAACCCATGTATGTGCCCTTGACCAGGAATCAAACCTGATCAGACCTGTGACCCTTCAGTGCATGGGCCGACGCTCCAGTCACAGAGCTACACTGGCCAGGGCTTGAAAACCTTTTTAAAAAACTCGTGTATCATATTCATGTCAGCAGAGTGTCTGCAGAATTGGACTTTGTGTGAAACTCAGTGTGAAAGCGGTTGCTGTAACATGAACTCTGAATGTGGGCACTTACTTCAGACTCTTTAAGGCTGTCGCAGGCTCAGCTCTATTAGAAGAACTTTAGTTGAAAGAGCTTGGCTCCCAGGGGGCTTGCAAAGGGGCTTTGGGTTAATCAGGATGTTTGACTTCCAGGCTCTGTCTAATGTTCCTCCTCTTCGGAACTACTTCCTGGAAGAAGACAATTACAAGAACATCAAGCGTCCTCCAGGGGATATCATGTTCTTGTTGGTCCAGCGTTTTGGAGAGCTGATGAGAAAGCTCTGGAACCCTCGAAACTTCAAGGCACACGTCTCTCCCCACGAGATGCTTCAGGCTGTTGTCCTTTGCAGCAAGAAGACGTTCCAGATCACCAAGCAAGGTAAGGAGCAACTCATTCATATTTTTTGACTTTAGGGCAACAGATCTTGTTTGATGAACAAACTTCCACTTTGCACTGAACCTTAGAGTAGCTGGAGTGAGTGTCCTGTGGATAGCGTGGTTAGGTTCTGCACTCCGTTTTCATCAGCCTGCTCTGATCACATGCCCAAGAGATCGCAGGTGGCTAGAAAACCTGTCTAACTTGGTAAATGAGCATGGATGGCTCCGGTGAAGACCAGGAAGCTGGGAAAAGACACCAACCCTTCCTAAGCACCTTCTACCTTTGCTGCTCATTTCGTCATGTTGCGGAATAGAATGTTCTGATGAGCTATTTTGACTGTTTCATCCCTCCAGTTAGTGCCATGTGAATAAAGTGGACACGTTGTAGCTCCTTGCACCTGGGTCTCATGTAGTGTCCTCTAGCATCCATGTCAGCTTATACACCTTTCATTCATGGTGCCATTTGGTTTCAGAGCTGCAGGGATAAAAAATAATTTTTCTCTTCCAGGAACTCCCATCATAAGGGGAAGAGAGTTATGTAAAAAGGTGATTATAGGGTGTTAAGTGCTCCAGTAGAGGAAGTAAAGTATGCTCTGTGGGAGGGAGCGTGGAACAAGGACCCCATTGGAACACGTGGGCTGTGGGTTGGCATCAGAGTGAGGAAGAGACACTTGTGTTTGAGGTAGAGGGGGAGACAGATCAAGGACATTCCAGGAAGAGAGGACACTTCAGACAGATGCATGGAGGTGCCTGGCCCAGACAGAAGACTGTAATTAGCTGGACTCTTGTATTTCAAGGGAGAATGATGAGAGCTGAGTGGAGGGAACAGATTGTGATTGTCTAGTTTATATGCCTCTATAAGAAGCTTGATTTATATCCTGACAATGGGGAATCAGTGAAGGCTTTTAAGCAAATATATGACATCAGATACATCTTTAAAAAGATTATTTTGGCTGAGGAGTGACTTAGAGGGGAAGGTCAGTAATAGCTTTTAATGAGATACAGGTTTGGAGTAGAGATGATAATCACAAGTCCTAGTTGGATCAGAGAGCCTCTGGAGAGAGTAAAGATCAGAAGACTAAGAATTTGACCTTGAGCATTTAATGGCTCATAGAGGAGGGTGCCCAGGGGTGGGATGGCATAGCCGAGAGGGAGGAGGAAACCAGGAGCATGGGGTCAGGCCAGCCAGTGCGTGGTTTAGGTTATCACACTGCCTCCCACCTTAAACGTGTCCCTCTCTTCTCTTCCAGGGGATGGAGTAGACTTTCTGTCCTGGTTTCTGAATGCTCTGCACTCAGCTCTGGGGGGCACGAAGAAGAAAAAGAAAAGTAAGTCATGTCACTGGTGAAAGGGAGCTCTGTTTTGTTTGCTTCCCTTTAAGAACTTTGCAACTTCCCATCCATTTCTAATGAACCATTTAATCTTTCTGTGCTGGGGTGGTATCTATGAACACATGAATTTTGTTCTTGAATAGACTCCTCTCTATATTTTTCTTTATTAGAATACTAGGGGCCCAGTGCACAAAAATTTGTGCACTCGGGAGGGGTTGGGGGTCCCTCAGCCTGGCCTGTGCCCTCTTGCAGTCTGGGACCCCTTGGGAGATATCCACCTGCTGGCGTGCCTGGCCAGCCTGGGTGAGGGGCTGATGGCTCTTTGCAGGTTGGCCAAGCCCCCCAGTGGGAACCCTCACCCCATGGAGGTGTGGCCAGCCTGGGTGAGGGGCTAAGGGCTGTTTTCAGGCTGCCCACATCTCCTTCAGGGTTCGGGTCCCTATTGGGGTGCCTGGGCAGCCTGGGGAAGGGGCTGAGGGCTGTTTTCAGGCTGCCCACATTCCCTTCAGGGTTCGGGTCCCTATTGGGGTGCCTAGGCAGTCTGGGTGAGGGGCTGAGGGCCATTTTTAGAATGCCCACAGTCCCTTCAGGGTTCAAGTCTCTACTGGGATGCCTGTCCCGCCTGGGTGAGGGGCTGAGGGCCATTTTCAGGCTGCCCACAGCTCCCATTGACTCAATGTCCCAGCGAGGCTGGCTGGAATTAGGTTTCTGGGGTTTATTTATCTTCTATAATTGAAACTTTGTTGCCTTGAGCAGAGGCCCAGCCAGCCTAGGCAGGCAGTTGGCAACAGAAGCCTCCTATTTGGTCTAGCTCCGTGGCTGCCAGCCTCCATCTTAACTGAGTTACTTTGCATACAGCTGCTCTGATTGGCTGGGGGCGTGGCTTGGCTGGGGGCGTGGCTTAGGTGTCTTGGAGTAGTGATTAATTTGCATATTACTCTTTTATTAGAGTAGATGGTTATAGCCACTAGAATTTTTAATATGTGGAAATGGATGTAATTATGCTCTAGAAATCCTGGCCCTGAGGGCAGGGCAGTGTTGTAGACAACTAAAGTTAATGTGAGGAGGACTCCGTGGGTGGACTGCCTGGCTTCTGAGTTGACTGGTAATGCAGACTGGAAACTATTCCTTGCCCTGAGCCTGTACTTGGAGAAAGGAGGCTGGCCTCCGTACATATTCTCAGACCTGTGCTCCTTCACATCCATGTTGGCCTCACAATGTTAGACATTTTTTATGAATGCCAATTAGCTCCGAGTGCTGAGTTAACTAGCTCATAGTACTGAGTTAGCTAGCTCAGAGTGCTGAGTTAACTAGCTCAGAGTGCTGAGTCATTTTGGAGTCCTCATGCAGTTTTCTTTCTGTCTTCCTATGCTCTGGTGGTTCTGATCTTTCTTTCTTTTTTTTTTTTTTTTTTATAATTTATTTTTATTGTTCAGATTATTACAGTTGTTCCTCTTTTTTCCCCCATAGCTCCCCTCCTCCCAATTCCCACCCCAACCTCTGACCCTGCCCCCCCCATTGTCCTCATCCATAGGTGTACAATTATTGTCCAGTCTCTTCACGCATCCCCAACACCCTTAAACCCCGAAAATTGTCAGTCCACTCCCTTTCTATGCCTCTGATTCTATTCTATTCTCAAAGGATACCTTTCAGCATTTCATATAATACTGGTTGGGTGGTGATGAACTCTTTTAGCTTTTTCTTGTCTG
>PVJC01036325.1:0-17779 GCA_004026665.1 Murina feae | reverse complement strand
GTTATTATTATCCATAGATGAGTGAGGACATGTGGTATTTTTCTTTCATTGACTGGCTTATTTCACTTAACATTATGTTCTCCATTTCCATCCATGCTGCTGCATATGCTAGGAACTCCTTCCTTTTCACAGCAGCATAGTATTCCATTGTGTAGATGTACCACAGTTTTCTAATTCATTCATCTGCTGATCGACATTTAGGCTGATTCTAAATCTTAGCTATGGTAAATTGTGCTGCTATGAACATAGGGGTGCATATATCTTTTCTGATTGGTATTTCTGATTTCTTGGGATATATTCCCAGAAGTGGGATTGCAGGGTCAATTGGCACTTCCATTTTTAGTTTTTTGAGGAAACTCCATACTGTTCTCCACAGTGGCTGCACCAGTCTGCATTCCCACCAGCAGTGCAGGAGGGTTCCTTTTTCTCCGCATCCTCTCTAGCACTTGTCGTTTGTTGATTTGTTGATGATAGCCATTCTGACCGGTGTGAGATGATACCTCATTGTTGTTTTGATTTGCATCTCTCGAATGATAAGTGACTTTGAGCAAGTTTTCATGTGCCTCTCAGCCTTATTTATGTCCTCTTTTGAAAAGTGTCTATTTAGGTCCTTTGCCCATTTTTTGATTGGGTTGTTTATCTTCCTTTTGTTAAGTTGTATGAGTTCCCTGTAAATGTTGGAGATTAAACCTTTATCAGTGATATCATTGGCAAATATATTGTCCCATACAGTGGGCTTTCTTGTTGTTTTGTTCATGGTTTCTTTTGCTGTGCAGAAGCTTTTTATTTTGATATAGTCCCATTTGTTTATTTTCCCTTTAGCTTCCATTGCCCTAGGAGCTGTGTCAGTGAAGAAATTCTTTTGGCATATGTCTGAGATTTTGCTACCTGTGGATTCCTCTAGTATTTTTATGGTTTCCTTTCTTACGTTTCAGTCCTTTATCCATTTTGAGTTTATTTTTGTGTATGGTATAAGTTGGTGGTCTAGTTTCATTTTTTTACACGTTTCTAACCAAGTTTCCCAGCACCATTTATTGAAGAGACTCTTTTGGCTCCATTGTGTGGTCTGTACTCCTTTGTCAAATATTAATTGAGCGTAGTGGTTCAAGTCAACTTCTGGGTTCTCTATTCTATTCCATTGGTCTATACGTCTGTTCTTGTGCCAGTACCAGGCAGTTTTGAGGACAGTGGCTTTGTAGTACAGCTTGATATCTGGAATTGAGATTCTTCCTACTTTGTTCTTCTTTCACAGGATCGTCGCAGCTATTCGGGGCTTTTTTTTATTCCAGATGAATTTTTGAAGAGTTCTTTCTAGGTCTGTGAAATATGTTGTTGGTATTTTAATGGGGAGTGCATTGAATCTATAGATTGCTTTGGGTAGTATGGACATTTTGATGATGTTGATTCTACCAATCCATGAATACGGAATGTTCTTCCATCTGTTTATGTCTTCCTCTATCTCTTTTTTCAATGTATTGTAGTTTTCCAAGTATAGGTCTTTTGTGTCCTTGGTTAAGCTTATTCCTAGGTATCTTAATTTTTTTGGTGCAATGGTAAATGGGATTGCTTTTTTAATTTCTCTTTCTGTAAGTTCACTAGTGGCATATAGAAATGCCATAGATTCCTTGGCGTTAATTTTGTATCCTGCGACATTGCCATATTCATTTATTAGGTCTAATAATTTCTTTACGGAGTCTTTAGGGTTTTCTAGGTACAGTATCATGTCTTCTGCGAATAATGACAATTTCACTTCTTTTCCAATTTGGAGCCTTTTATTTCTTCTTCTTGCCTGATAGCGTTGGCTAGCACTTCCAGTACTATGTTGAATAGGAGTGGTGAAAGTGGGCATCCCTGTCTTGTCCCTGTTCTTAAGGGAAATGGTTTTAGTTTTTGTCCATTGAGTATGATGCTGGCTGTGGGTGTGTTATATATGGCTTTTATTATGTTGAGGTATGATCCCTCTATTCCCACTTTGCTGAGAGTTTTTATCATGAAAGGGTGTTGGATTTTGTTAAATGCCTTTTCTGCATCAATCGATATGATTATGTGGTTTTTGTCTTTCAGTTTGTTTATGTGATGTATCACGTTTATTGATTTGCGGATATTGTACCAGCCTTGCATTCCTGGAATAAATCCCACTTGGTCATGGTGTATGGTCTTTCTAATGTAATGCTGGATCCGGTTTGCTAGGATTTTGTTGAGGATCTTAGCATCTATGTTCATCAGGGATATTGGCCTGTAATTCTATTTCTTTGTGGTGTCTTTATCTGGTTTTGGTATTAGGGTAATCCTGGCTTCGTAGAAAGAGCTTGGAAGTGTGCCTTCATCTTGAACTTTTTGGCATAGTCTGAGGATTGGCTTTAGTTCTTCTTTGAATGTTCGGTAAAACTTCCCTGTGAAGCCATCTGGTCCAGGGCTTTTGTTTGCTGGAAGCTTTTGGATAACTGTTTCAATTTCATCAGTAGTTATTGGCCTATTCAGGTTTTTTGATTCTTCCTGATTGAGTTTTGGAGGCTTGTATTTTTCTAGGAATTTGTCCATTTCATTGAGGTTGTCCAGTTTGTTGGAGTAAAGTTGTTCATAGTATTTTTTGACGATCCTTTGTACATCAGTAGGGTCAGTTGTTATTTCACCTCTTTCATTTCTGATTTTGTTTATTTGGGTCCTCTTCTCTTTGTTTCTTGGTGAGTCTGGTGGTAGGTTCATCAATCTGGTTAATTCTTTCAAAGAACCAGCTCTTGGTTTCGTTGATCCTTTGTATTGTTTTTTTGGTCTCTATGTCATGTATTTCTGCTCTGATTATTATTATTTCCTTCCTTCTGGATACTGTGGGCTTTTTTTGTTGCTCTCTTTCTAACTCTTTGAGTTGTAGTGTTAGGTCATTTATTATCTGTTTCTCTTGTTTTTTGAGATAGGCCTGTAGAGCTATGAACTTCCCTCTCAGTACTGCTTTCATCGTGTCCCATAGATTTTGCATTGTTGTGTTTTCATTGTCATTTGTTTCCAGGATGCTTTTTATTTCTTCTTTGATCTCTCTGGTAACTCACTCATCGTTTAATAACATGCTATTTAGCCTCCAAGTGTTTGATTTTTTCCCAGTATTTTTATTGTAGTTGATTTCTAGTTTTATTCCATTATGATCTGAGAAGATGCTTGTTATGATTTCTATCCTCTTGAACTTGAAGAGACTTTGCCTGTGTCCTAACATATGGTCTATTTTTGAAAATGTCCCATGTGCGCTGGAGAAAAATGTATATTCTGTAGATTTGGGGTAAAATGTTCTGAAGATGTCAAATAAGTCCATGTGATCTAGTGAGTCATTTAGAATTGCTGTTTCTTTGCTGATTTTTTGTTTAGAGGATTTATCCAATGGTGTCAGTGGGGTATTAAAGTCCGCTACTATGACTGTATTGCTATCA
This sequence comes from Murina feae, assembly GCA_004026665.1. Taxonomy (NCBI): domain Eukaryota; kingdom Metazoa; phylum Chordata; class Mammalia; order Chiroptera; family Vespertilionidae; genus Murina; species Murina feae. The sequence continues at coordinate 14,360 of PVJC01036325.1, read as the reverse complement.
ATCTCTCCCTTGATGTCTTTCTGAAGTCGCTTTATGTATTTGGGTGCTCCTGTATTGGGTGCATATATGTTTACCAGAGTTATATCTTCTTGCTGAATTGTTCCCTTTAGTACTATGTAGTGGCCTTCCTTATCTTTTTTTATGGCCTTTACTTTGAGGTCTATTTGGTCAGAAATAAGAATTGCAACCCCAGCTTTTTTCTCATTTCCATATGCCTGAAAAATTTTTGTCCATCCCTTCACTCTCAGTCTATGTGAACCTTTTTTTGTGAGGTGGGTGTCTTGCAGACAGCAGATAGATGGGTCCTGTTTTCTTATCCATTGAGCTACCCTATTTCTTTTGATTGGAGCATTCAGTCCATTTACATTTAATGTTATTATTGAAAAGTATTTCTTTGTTGTCATTTTTTATCCTTAATGTTTGAGTTTCTTCTTATATTTTTGTTTCTTCTTTTTACAGCAGTCCCTTTAGCATTTCTTGCATTGCTGGCTTGGTAGTAATAAACTCTCTTAGCCCTTTTTTGTCTGTGAAGCTTCTGATTCCCCCTGCAATTTTGAATGATAGCCTTGCTGGGTATAGTATTCTTGGATTCATTCCCTTGCTTTGCATCACTTTGTATATTTCATTCCATTCCCTTCTTGCCTGGTGTGTTTCTGTTGAGAAATCAGCTGATATTCTAATAGGAGATCCCTTGTAGGTAATTTTCTGTTTCTCTCTGGCAGCCTTTAAGATTCTTACTTTGTTGTTGATGTTTGTCAATGTAATTATGATGTGTCTTGGTGTTGGTCTTTTAGGATTCATCTTGTTTGGCACTCTGTGTGCTTCTTGGACTTGTATAGTTTTTCCCTTGCCAACATCAGGGAAGTTTTCTGTCATTATTTCTTCAAACAGGTTTTCTATTCCTTGCTTCTCCTCCTCTCCTTCTGGTACCCCTAGTAGGCGAATGTTGTTTCATTTTGTGTTGTCCCAGAGCTCCCATAGGCTCTTCTCTTGCTTTTTAATTTTTTTTCCAGTTGCTCCTGTGTTTGTGTGTTATTTCCTACCTTGTCTTCTAATTCGCTGATGTGGTCTTCAGCCTCTTCCAGTCTACTATTTAATCCTTCCATTGTGTTCTTTATTGCAGCTATGTCGTTCTTTATTTCCTCTTGGTTCCTTTTCATATTGGTGACATTCTCATTCAGCTCCTTATAATTCTCATTGAGTTCTGTGTATTTGTCTTCCAGTCATTTGAGCATCCTTATAACCATTACTCTGAATTCTTTCTCTGATAAGTTAGTAGCCTCTATTTCATTTAACTCCATTTCTGGTGTAACTCCATTTCTTTTTCTTTCCTTTGTGGATTGCCTTTTTGTCTTCCCATGTTTTGCTGTAATGTTTTAATTGTAGCTCCAATTGTTTTGCTACCCAGTTTCTTTTGGGGATGGTGCTACATGTGTGACCTCTCAGGTCTTCTGAGTTTGGCAATGTAGTGTAGCTCCCTACTTGAGCTATTTGGGTTTTTTGATGTAAGTCTGCGAGCTGGAACGGTGCAACTGAGGTGTCTAGAAGTCAGCAGCCGTGGAGATATTGTCTCAATTTTTTTTTGTCTTGTGCCCTTGATTGAAATCGTGCGTGGCCAGTGGGGACTCACAGTGGCACTCAGGAACCGTCTGTTGGGGTATTGGGCCTCAGGAGGCCTGTATTCTGGAAAGGCGTGACTATGATGTCCAGAGTTCTGTAGTTGTGAGGTAGACAGAAAATCACATCCAGCTGGGGCTCTCAGTGTCTCCCAAGAGAAGTCTGTGGAGCCGCACAACTGGGTGACTTGTGCGCAGATACGTGTGACTGCGTTGAGCTTGAGCCCACAGTGGCTTTCCCAAAGAAGTCTGTTGGGCCGCACGTGCCTGGGCCATTTGCGCGCCCCTATGCGCTAGTGCGGGGGCGGACTGGGTTCCCCAGTGGCTCCCCGGGAAAAGTCTGTTGAGTTGCGCACATCTCGGCACACTCTGTGCGTTGCTTTGCGCTAGTGCGGTGGCAAACTGTGTCCTCCTGAGGCTCCCCGGGAAAGTCTGCTGGGCCGCGCACACCTAGGCGCATTCTGTAAGCTGCTATGTGCTGGTACGGCAGCAAACTGGGTCCTCCGGGGACTCCCCGGGAAAGTATGCGGAGCCGCGCGCAACTTGGCGCACTCTGTAAGCTGCAAAGCGCTGGTACGGCAGCAAACTGTCTCCCCGGGAAAGTCTGCAGGGCCACGCGCACCTCAGCGCACTCTGTAAGCTGCTAAGCGCCGGTATGGCAGCGAACTGTCTTCCCGGGAAAGTCTGCTGGGTCACGCACTTCCGCGCGTTCTGTGCGCTGCTACCACCAATGTGGGGGGCTGGGAGTTGGAGATGCGTGAATGCGAGGTCGGAGATTTGCCGCTGGGGAGGGGGAGGCTGCACTTACTGCTGTAGGCACCGTGCTCCGTTGGCGGTGGAGATCCCGGGGTTTTTTGCTGGAGTGGCTGTCAGGTCACGCAGGCAGTGTCCAAGGCCTGTCTGGGTGGTGGTGCTGATGAGTTCTTAGAAGAGGCTGATCTCCCCTTCAGGATGGTTTGGGCTCCCTGCCCGAGTCCTGCAGTCTGCAGTCCGGGGAGTGTTCGCAGCGGTGGCAGTCTCTCCCTGTCTCAGAGAGCCTGGCTGCCAGCTCCTGCTGCTCCTGCCAGATTTAACTGTCCCTCGTTTGCTCACACACACACCATACACCTCCACACACTCTCTTTTCTTCCACTCTCTCACTCACTCCCTATCCCTCACCTCCTTCGTGCCTGCCGCCATTTTGCAGGATCTCCACTGTGTATCTTATAAGGGGCCTGGCCATTGGTTTTAGGGTCCAATTGGATAATCCAGGATGATTTCATCTTGAGATTCTTAATTATATCTATGAAGAGCCACTTTTCAAATAATGTCACATTTACAGGTATTGGGGCTTAGCATGTAGACATATCTTTTCTGGGGCTACCATCACCCTACTAATAAAGCTTTTTTACAAAAACAGGCTGTGGGTGGGATTTGCTCTCAGGGAGTACTTTGCTGACCCTAATTTAAGTGTGTAGATTCAGACGTGGACAGTACGTAAATCAGGCACAGAATTATAAAATTAAAAGAAGAGTTAAATCTGGCTTCCTTTCTGCTAGTGGGAAGGTCCGGGAAGTCTATTGCACACAGGCTCTGCTCAGTCTCCCTAGACCCTGGCTGATGAACTGTCAGACCCCTTCACCACGCTGACTTTCTTCCCAATATAACTGTCCCTATGCCAGTGTCCATTGAAGTCAACCTGAAGTACCTCAAAACTTAGCTCTAAGAAAGCGTAGCTGAGTGGAGGTCCAGCCATGAGCTGTCCTTGGTTTCTGCTGATGCTTCCAATAATCTGTCAAGCAATTCTCTTACCTAGCACCCTTTGAATCTATAGGATAATGTATGGAGTGCAGGCCACCTGATTTAAATTATGAACAAAAGCAGTCCACCATGAGAGCCAAAAGCCTCTATCATTGAGAATTTATTTATTATTTTAGAATAAATTAATAAAAAAGAACCCAAATGTCAAAGCATCCAAATTAAATATGCAACTGGTAATGTATAAAAACAATTCTGAGAAAGTATAAATAAGATGTTTCTTAACTATTATAACATAGTTTTCTTGATCATCAGCTAATATCAGACCTGACAAGACAATATTGGAGAAATCTGCTTGAAGGTCATACAGAGGACAAATATGCCTCCTATTGTCATGACCCATCTGAAATTTCAAACCAACGCAATGAAAGAAGAAAAGGAATCATAGGTTCATGTCTTGGGTAAAAGCAAACTAATCATTTTCCGATGATGAAATTGGCTACCTACAGTGAATTGGAAAGCTATTGCAACTAAGAAATCATTTTGGTCAGTCTAGACTAAAAACAAACATGTATTGCCTGGCGGGTGCTGCTCAGTGGTTGAGCATCAACAAATGAACCAGGAAGTCATGGTTGGATCTCTGGTCAAGGCACATGCCTGGGTTGCAGGTCAATCTCCAGTAGGGTATGTGCAGGAGACAGTTGATTAATGATTCTCTCACATTATTGATGTTTCTATCTTTCTCTTCCTATGCTTTCCTCTCTCTGAAATCAATAAGAAATATTAAAAACAAACAAACATGTATCATTTTCTTCTCTAGTTTCAGCAATAAACTAACACATAATAGGAGATAAACCCTATTCCCAATTGTATGAAATGTAGCATACATAGGAAAGCGTCTGGCTTGAAGAACTCAGGGCATGATATAAATAGTATCTAATATTAGCACTTACCAAGTGCAGTAGGTTTGTCATATAAGGTTCTTATTACGTTGAGGTATGACTCCTCTAGTCCCATTTTGCTGAGAGTTTTCATCAGGAAAGGGTGTTGAATTTTGACAAATTCCTTTTCTGCATCAATTGATATGATTATGCGGTTTTTGTCTCTGAGTTTTTTATGTGATGTATCACATTTATTGTTTTGTGCATATTGTATCATCCTTGCATCCATGGAATAAATCCCACGTGGTCATGATGTGTGATCTTTCTAATGTAATATTGGATTTGATTTGCAAGAATTTTGTTGAGAATTTTAGCATCTATGTTCATCAGGGATATTAGCCTGTAATTCTCTGTCTTTGTAGTGTCTTTGTCTGGTTTTGGATTAAGGTAATGCTGGCTTCATACAAAGAGCTTGGAAGTGGGCCTTCCTCTTTAATTTTTTGGAATAGTCTGAGAAAAATAGTTTTTAGTTCTTCCTTGAATGTTTAGTAAAACTCTCCTGTGAAGCCGTCTGGCCCTGGGCTTTTGTTTGCTGGGAGCTTTTTGAGGACGGCTTCAATTTCCTACTTAGCTATCTGCCTATTGAGATTTTTTTATTCTTCTTGATTGAGTTTTGGAAGGTTGTATTTTTCTAGGAATATGTCCATTTTCTCTAGGTTGTTTAGTTTGTTGGAGTGGGGTTGTTCATAGTATTTTTTTCCCCAAATGCATTGTATTTCTGTGGGTCTATTATTATTTCACCTCTTTCATTTCTGATTTTGTTTATTTGGGTCCTCTCTCTTTGTTTCTTGGTGAGCCAGGCTAGAGGTTCATCTATCTTGTTTATCTTTTCAAACAACCAGCTCTTGGTTTCATGGATCTTCTGTATTTTTTTGTTTTGGTCTCTATGTCATTTACTTTTACTCTGATCTTTATTATCTCCTTCCTCCTGCTCACTCCAGGCTTTTCTTGTTTCTCTCTTTCTAATATTTAAGTTGTACAGTTAGATAACTTATTACCATTTTTTCTTGTGTGAGTTTTTTTTTATTTTTATGGTAGGCCTGTGGAGCTATGAACTTTCCTCCCAGGACTGCTTTCACTGTGTCCCATATGTTTTGGGTTGTTGTGTTTTTATTGTTATTCATTTCCAGGATGTTTGTAATTTCTTTTTTGATCTCTTTGGTAACCCAATCATTGTTTAACAGCATCCTGTTCAGCTTCCAAATGTTTGAATTATTTTTATTGTTTTTATTGTAGTTGATTTCTAATATTATGCCATTGTAGTCTGAGAAGATGCTTGATATGATTTCAATCTTGTTGAATTTGGAGAGGCTTTGCCTGTGACCTAATATTGGTCTATCTTTGAAAATGTTCCATGTGCACTTGTGAAGAATGTATATTCTGTAGCTTTGGGGTGAAATATTCTGAAGATGTCAATTAAATCCATCTGATCTAGTAAGTCATACAAGATTGCTGAATTTTTTGTCTAGAGGATTTATCTAGTGATGTCAGTGGGGTATTATGAGTATTATGACTGTATTACTGTCAATATCTCCCTTGATATCTTCCTGAAAAAAATTTTTTATGTATTTGAGTACTTCTGCACTGGTGCATGTATTGTACCAGAGTTATATCCTCCTGTTGTATCGACCCCTTTAGTATTATGAAGTGGCTTTCTTTTTCTCTTGTTATGATCTTCACTTTGATGTCTATTTTGACAGATATAAGTATTGCTACCCCTGCTTTTTTCATTTCCATTTGCTTGAAATTTATTTTTTTACTCTTTCACTTTCAGTCTGTGTGAGTTAAAATGTCCATACTACCCAAAGCAATCTATAGATTCAATGCAATCCCCACTAAAATATGAATGGCATACTTCAAAGACTTGGAACAAAGTTTGCAAAAATTCATCTAAATTTTTAAAAAGACGCTCAATAGCCACAGCAATCTTGAGAAAGAAGGACAAAGTTGTAGGGATCTCAATACCTTTATCAACTATCCTATAAAGCCACTCTTCTCAAAACTGCCTGGTATTGGCATAAGAACAGACATATATACCAATGGAACAGAACAGAGAACCCAGAAGTAGAACCCAGACATTATGCTCAATTAATATTTGACAAAGGAGGCAAGAGCATATAATGGAGTCAAGATAGTCTCTTCAATAAATGGTGTTGGAAAAATTGGACAGGTACATGCAAAAGATGAAATTAGAATACCAACTTACACCATTCACAAAAATAAACTCAAAATGGATAAAAGATTTAAACATAAGATAGGAAACCAAAAATAGATGCAGAGGCAGAACAGCATCAAAGTGACTGCCAAATTACAGCAACAAGGACAGGGACGTTGGCGGGGGGAGGGGGGGGGTAACAGAACAGCCAAGGGACTTTTATGCATGCATTTAAGCATAACCAATGGACGCAGAACACCAGGGGGTAGGTGAGGCGGGGGGAAGGGCAGGGCACAAAAGAGATATATGTAATAATATTTTTCAAACTGTATGTAATAAAAAAAATTAAAAAAAAATGAAACCCCTCCAACATCTAAAAAAAAGATAGGAAACCATAAAAATCTTAGAAGACACTTGTTTGTAGCCATTTTTATTTTTTTTTGTGCCTGTGTACTTCTTCCCTTTTCATTTCTTCTTTTTACACCAGTCCCTTTAGCATTTCTTTCATTGCTGGCTTGGTAGTGATAAACTCCCTTAGCCCGTTTGTTTGTTTGTTTTTTTGTCTTTGAAACTTCTCATTTTCCTTTTAATTTTGAATGAAAGCCTTGCTGGATAGAATATTCTTGGATTCAGTCCCTTGCTTTGCATCACTTTGTAAAGTTCCTTCCATTCCTTTCTGGCCTGATGTGTTTCTGCTGAGAAATCACATGATAATCTAATGGGACGTTTCCAGGAGTTCCTTGGAGAAAAATCACCCCAGTTGAGGCTTACTGGCCTGGAGTGAAGAACTAGAAACATCTGGAGGGGGTTCCAAACAAAGCCAACCCCTTCCTCAGTTCACAACTTAAGGCAGATTTAGCCCCATTTCTGCAAGGGTAAAATGGGTTTCATAATAGTACTGACCACATACAATGGAATTTTTTTTAAATGAAATAAGACAATCCATATAAGATTCTAAGCTCAGTACACAGTGCATAAAAGAATAAAAATATATGTTATAATTAAACCTAAAAATATTCTCACCTGAGGGCAAGCTTAGAGAGAGAAAAAGATGGAGAGAGAGAGACAGAGATGAGAGAGAGAGAGAGAGAGAGAGAGAGAGAGAGAGAGAGAGAGTCCATGTAAGAGAGAAACATCAATAATTTGCCTTCTACATACTAGTACATCTCAATCAGGGATCAAGCCTTGCCACCCAGGCATGTACCTTGATCAGAAATCAAACTGGCATCCTTTCAGTGCACAGAACAACGTTCAACCAATGAAGCCACTCTGGTTTGGCTACAATGAAACCTTTTTAAGAGAATGAATAAATGATAGCTCTAAATTAGTTATGTTTCTCCTTATTGATTTGTCAAAAGTCACATCAGTCAAGGATTATAGCACCATTTGTTCTGTGGCAAAGGAACACAGCTCTCTTTCTTGTTGAAGAGGGGTTACCAAATTCCTGACGATATCTGGAGTTGTTCCCCACCATAAGCCAATACTACAGAAGTGTGTGCTAAGACGGGTTCCTCAGTTGTGGACATGGTGAAAATATTAACTCAAGGTTTTTCCTTTCTTTCCAGACCATTGTCCCATGGGGAAATAATGTGCTCAGAAGTGGTAGTAACAATGAAATCAGTGCCCAATGAGTAGATAAAGGGAGCTGAAAATATTCCCTCTGTTACAGACCATTAGGGTGTGTGCACCTTAACCTGGACAGAACATGATGATTGCCTTTGGAGTCCTAAGCCCGGTTGGGGACCAATGCTTCTCTCCCTCCTGCTGTCTTGTCTGGGGCCAGAGCTTCAGTCTCCATCATCACTGATCTGGGGAGGATTTCAGATTTTCACATGAAGAATTTCCACGCAGAGGCCCCATCCAGGTGAGTCTGAGAGCCCAGTCCCTGCTTCAGGAAAGATTCAGAGAGACTGGGCCCTGAGAACTTCTACTTGAAGTCACATGAGAGCCAAACCAGCCTAACCCATAGCTGAGAGATTGCCAGGTTTGTGTTCTGTGTTGCTAATTAAATTTTAAATAATTTATTTGAAGTTAGAAAGAGAAGTTTCTGTTAGACTCAGCAATACAGGGGTAATTGTTGACCATTAAGTGATAAGAATGGAAGTCCAATTGGATGAGAATGAGGAAGGAATTGGAGGCATGAATCTTTTAATAAAATTAGAACATATTGGAGGAGTGCTGCAGTTCAGGGGAGTAGCAAATAGAGTAAAAGTGAGCATTTTTTCAACTATTTAAGATAGGATCTATTTGAGCCTGTTTCGTATTTTTTTTTAAAGGTCCAGAAACATGGGAGTAGATATTACCTGTCAATAGCAATTTTTGAGGCAGACATTTCATAGTACCATCATACACGGTGGACAGTCACATGAAAACTTGTGTTTAAGATGCTAATGAGCATTGTTGTGCAATACTTTATTACCAAGAGGTGGGGAAGCAATGGAGACATTTGAGGTAGAAGAAAAACCAGCCAAATTGTATCACCAGTGATAACTAGTCATTTATCACTCCACACAGTGAGGAACTGTGCTAAGCTTTAGAGGAGAACATTAATTTACAATGATTAACTTAGAAGGAATCTGTTGTTTCTCCAAGTTCAAGCAGCTAACATGTGGCAGATTGAGATTCAAAACCGAGATTCAGTTTTCTGATTCAAAGAGATTTGCATCTAAAATCATTTTGAAAAGTCTTACCATTTATCTTTTCAAAATCCTCATCTTTTCTTGTACATCGTATATTTGCTGTTATAATTTGTGTGTTTGTTCTCTTTGCCTAGTTTTCTAGTGGATGTTCAAGCGTAATATATCTTGACATCAAAAAGATAGCACTCTTTTTTCCTTTGCGAAAATTCCTTTCTCTTTTGCATAAATTGGGTTTTGCTGTTTTATTAGCTATTCTGGGCATCAGGGGATAATACTCGGGCTGGAATTCTGCCCCAAACAAGGGGCTTTGTCCTCAGCACAGTCTCTCAGGGATCCTCTGAGCTTGTCAGATCTTGTTTTTCTCCATGACTATTTCTTTCCTCTCTCACTTTTTTCCAAATGGATTTTAATTTTTTAAATACAGGCACAACATAGCTCAATAAAACGGAGTCCCATGCTCATGGGAGGTTTACCAACTTGAGTTTGGGAACTGCTTCTACCTTCTTTATGGTAAAGATAATTTGATGTTAACGACTGCCCTGTTGTCATTCCTTTCCTAATTATTATGGCTGCGAGAAGAGCAGGGAGTAACATGACCTCAGGAGGTCATAGTGTGCTGTGTGGTGTGTGTGTGTGTGTGTGTGTGTGTGTGTGTCCACATGCGCCTATTTTGTGGGGCATGAGCAGTTCTCTGGGCAGTGGTTCCTAAGCTCATAAACTCCAAAATATGACTCTTTAAAAAACAGACATTATATTACTGGCCAGTGTGGCTCAGTTGTTTGGAGTGTCATCCCATACACCTAAATGTGGCAGGTTCGATTCTTGGTCAGGGCACATAAGGGAGGCAACCATTTGGGAGTAAACGAAGCTATGTTTATCTCTCACATTGATGTTTCTCTCCTCTTCCTTCCTCTTTCTAAAAAAAAAATCAATAAAAAGCAAATCCTCGGATGAGAGCTAAAAAAAATTGGAAAATTAAAAGACACTGCAATGTTAACCAACCCATGGAAATAAAGAAAAAAAATTTCTTGTCACAGAAATCCTTTGAAAGAAAAGTTAAAATGGAAATAAAAGACATGTAGGCAAGGGACTACCTCTGTCTTGATTTCAGCAGCCGCAGCGAGGCCACATTCCTCCCCCACATGCTCTGACGCTCTCACCACTCCTCTTTTGCTCATTCCGCTTCACTCTCTGGCTCCCCAAGAACCATGTGATTTCTCTCTTACGTGGGACATAAGCTGAAAGCAACAAATGGACAAAATGGATTAACAAACAACAACTCATAGACACAAAAAACAGTGTGGTGGTTACCAGAGGGAATAGGAGGGTGGGGGTGGGGGCTAGTGAAGGGTAAAGGGGGTCAAATGCATGGTGACGGAAGAAGATTTGGCTTTGGGTGGTGGGTGCACAAAGCAATAAACAGATGATGGATCATAGAATTGTGCACTTGAAACCCATGTAATTTATTAACGGATGCGTTGCAATAAATTTAATTTTTTGAAAGGAGCCTTGAATGTCTGAAACAAATGCCACCCTCTGGGTCTTTGAACTGATTCTTCCCACAGCAGGACACACACTTCCCCAGACAACTTCACGACTCCCGCTCTGTCTTCCTCTAGGACTCTGTTCAAGGGTCACTTTGTTTGCGGGTCTTCCTGAACTCTCAGTAAAACACATCACTTCCATTCACTTTATTTTATACCTGCTTTCCTTTTTCATGGCATCTGTCACTACCTGGCATAGCATATATTTTTCTACTTGGTAATTCATATTCTTTCTCCATCATTGCATTGTAGAAAACTTTATTTCTCAGCATTCTATCCTCTTACCTTAGAAAATGGTCAGTACTCAACATAAATTCCTCAAATGCATAAAAGAATATTGCATTTAGACTGTATATTACATTACCTCATTGGGGGAATTCTGAGTATAGGTCAAGAATTCCTAATCACAGTTGTCATAGGAGATCCCTTAAAGGCCATATAATCAGTAGACAAAAGAAATTTATAATTTCTTGACTGAAGAACATAAATCCTAGCATTTCACTATGTTAATACTAACATGTGTAAAATTAATAATATTACTTTTCTTCCTAGTTTTGTCCACTACCACATGGAATGAGGCAATGTTACATGAATTTCAGAATTCCTTCTTCTGGGATTATCAAGGGAACCAGAACTGCAGCCCCTCATACTTGGGCTTTTCCTCTCCATATACATGATCACTGTGTTGGGAAACCTGCTCATCATCCTGGCTGTCAGCTCAGACTCCCACCTTCACACACCCATGTACTTCTTCCTCTCCAACCTGTCCTTGGTGGACATCTGTTTCATCTCCACCACCATCCCAAAGATGCTGGTGAACATCCAGACACAGAGCAGAGTCATCTCCTATGAAGGCTGCATCACACAGATTTACTTTTTCATACTCTTTGCAGTGATGGATGACTTTATCCTGACCATGATGGCCTATGACCGGTTTGTGGCCATCAGTCACCCCCTGCACTACACAGTCTTCATGAACCCCTGGCTCTGTGCACTGCTGGTTCTGGAGTCCTGGATCATAAGTGCCCTGTATTCCTTGTTACAAAATTTAATGGTGTTGTGGCTATCCTTCTGTACATTTTTTCTGTGAATTCTATCAGATGATCCAACTTGCCTGTTCTGACGCTTTCTTAATAACATGGTGATGTATCGTGGAGTTGTGCTGCTGGGTGGTGGTCCCCCTGTTTGTATCATTTATTCTTATTCTAAGATAGTGGCCTTTATGCGAGGAATCCCATCAGCTTAGGGGAAGTATAAAGCATTTTCTACGTGTGCGTCTCTTCTCTCAGTTGTCTCCTTAATTTATGGTGGGATCCTAGGAGTGTATCTCAGCTCTGCTGCCACCCAAAGCTCACACTCAAGTGCAACAGCCTCAGTGATGTACGCTGTGGTCACACCCATGCTGAACCCCTTCATCTACAGTCTGAAGAACAAAGACATAAAGGAGGCTCTGAGAAGATTTGTTGTGATGACAGGTATAAAATGTCCAGTTGTCCTAGGGATGAGGCCTTGCCCATGATTGCAGGGATCAAAGTCTTGGAACCAGACATTTGTATTCTTTAGTCATCATGTCATTGTAGAACTTGCTTTTGTATTTATTTTCTGGAATTTCCATTTGTTTGTTGCATCTTCTCTATATAGATTAAGTAACCACTTTATTAAGCTTTCTGCTCTGTTATATAGTTTCCCCCTGTGTCTTTATTTTTGCCTTTACAGTTTTTCCAACCTTACTCAGAAACACTAAGAAATTTCAATTTATTTAATGGGCAACAGAGATTTCTTTAGACTCAGATAACAGTATGGTCGTTATCAGAGGGAAGTGGTTGAGGGTACTAAAGGGTAAAGAAGGACAAATATATGGGGACAGAAAATGATTCGATTGTGGGTATTGGGCACCCAATACAATATACAGATTATGTGTTTAAGAAATATACACTTACAACCTATTTGATCTTATTGACTAACTTCACCCTAATAAATTTAATTTTTGTTTGTTTGTTTGTTTGTTTTTTTCTTAATAAATTTAATTTTAAAAATAATAATTTGATGAACAAATATAGATTGAATCACCCTAAGTGGTACTACTAACATGGAAAACATTAGGCTACTGAGACCACTTATGTAATTTCATTCCATGAATATCTAAAACCACAGTTTTTCATTTTTGTTTTCCGCATCGTTTGTAATTCAGTATCTTAAGAGCTTTTCCTGATAAAGTGGACTTTATCATTCTTTCCTTTAAGCCTATTGGGAGTGATGCTATAGGCTAGAAGTGTCTGGGCACTGGCCTGGCCCTGTTCCTTGTTCTGCAGACCAGTTACGGCTGGACTGGCCCTTGTGGTCCTTATAATAATTGCTACGACCATCAGGAAACCACGAACACTCAAGGTCATTACTCTCACCACTCTCAGGGGACCACACAAGAAGGTCCTGGGGAGAAAGGAGAGAGAATGGCCTGGAGCTCTGCCTTTATTGGGGTCGAGGGCAGGATGATAGGGTTTTGCAGATTAGTGCTTTCTTTGTGAATTTAAAACATAAGAGCAGGAATTAGAGCAGGGAAGAAAAGCGGGAACACTCATGACATAGTTACTTAGGCTACTAAGGGTTTCTTAAAAGGGGAGCTTCATTGGGTAGGGGCAACCGGGATGCTTTTCAAGTAGCTGTGTCACAAAATCGGCAATATGTTTATGTTATCTTTGAAGTAATGCCTCACAAATCAAACGTGTATGTCAGTCACTTACACTTTACACACGCTACTCTGTTTTTACCTTCTCTCTTGGTTTTATTGCCTAATTCAGCTCAGGGTCCAGAATGCCCACAGTAATTATGGCAAAAATTAATTATCAAATCTATAACTCCCACTGGACTGTGCATGGAAAGGCAAATGTGATTAAACAGGTTAACGTAATACTACATTAGTATCAGAGATTATCTTAAATATGAGGAAGCAAAAATTTTGGTCACTTGGGACGAGTGCCAGATGCGGAGCTTTTGGTCAGGACTGACTGGGAATGAGCCCGCGACAGGCGCAGCAGGGCTGGGATGAGCAGAGCGGAGGCAGGAGCAGCAGGTGGTGTTGCACTGCCAGTTTCGGCCCAGTCCCCACAGGCCATGCTGAGGAACCCCAACATGCACGCACTCGTGAACCAAGCCTCTAGTATGTGTGTAAGTTCTTTGCTTCATCTCCTCCCATCACCCTCCTGACGCCTCTGAGACATGTCAGTCTGTTCCATGCTTCCCTGTATATAGACCCATTTTGTTCATTAGTTTATTATGTTCATTAGATTCCATTAGTAAGTGAGCTCATGTAATATTTGTTTTTCTCAAATATTAAATCTCAGACATCTCATGTAGCTGAATTTTCACTGATACATCTCCTAGATGTAGAGAAATAAAGGAACACATAAACCGATTGGACTATGAAACACTCAAAAGCTTTTGCACAGCAAAAGAAACCATCATCAAAATGAAAAGGGAAACCACTCTGTGGGACAACATATTTGCCAATGACTCACCTGATAAGGGGTTAATTTCCAAAATACATAAAGAACTCATACAGCTCAACAAAAGGAAGACAAATAACCCACTTAACTATTCTACTTTAAATTTTTGTATCTAAATTTCTACATTATTTTAGTTTCATATTAATCTAAATTTTCATTTTTTAATTTGTATTATCACCAAAATTTATTTTAAATTTTCTTTCAACATTAAAGGTGAGGATATTA
>PVJC01036324.1:0-17778 GCA_004026665.1 Murina feae | reverse complement strand
TCGCCGAGGGCTGAAAACAGTTTCCCTCTCGCTCCTGCTGCAACGGACGCTGCCTAAACGTTTACTCAGGTCCGTGAGTGGCGGCCGCCATGTTGGCTGGGCTAATTTGCATACAGCCACTCTGATTGGCTGGTGGGCGTGGCTTACCCTGTCTCGGAGAAACGGTTAATTTTAATATTTCGCTTTTATTAGTTTAGATCCCTTCTGGAACACAAAAAGAAGTACCAATAGAACTTCATAGCTTGTTTGTGTATCAAGAGAGAAAGTGCCTTCTGCATTGAAAACCAGGTCAGAAGCCGCCAAGCCTCACTCTCATTATGGGCCAAATGAATTTTTGCCAAAGTAGAGGTATTGTGTTCTCAGGTTTCTGAATATCAAACAGAAGAGGACATCTAGGGACCTCCCAAACATATATTTCAAGGATGAAAGTCATTTTATCTTCAAATGATCCACTTATTATTCAGCAAAGATGATTACAAAATAAGACAAATGGATTGTTCTGCTTTAGAGGTGCTATATAGAAAAATATCCACATACAAAAGTAGTTGAGAAAGATTTAAAAAAAGATAAAAGAGGGTATAAATGAAATCTCCAGAGGTAACCCTTGCTACTGTTTCTCATTAGTGAAAAGTATGAATATAAAGAGGGAAAGATTAAAAGGACATGTCTTCAAAAGTGAGATGGTTAAAAGCAAAGGTTCTAGAATCAAATTCCATAGATTCTATTCTCTATCTGTCCCTTACTTAATCTCTGCATGCCTTGGTTTTCTCATGGTTAAAATCAAGATAATGAAAGTGTCTATAGCTAGTGGCTATTGGGAGGTTAAAAGATCATAGGAGGAAAGTACTTAGCGCAGTATTTGGTACACAGCAAATTATCCACAGTTACTGTGGTTATTTAAAATATCCACAAACCAGCATGGCTGGTGGTTGAGCATCGACCTGTGAACCAGGTCAGGGTTCAATTCCAGGTCAGGGTACATGCCCGGAGTTTCAGGCTCCATCACAGTGTGGAGCGTGCAAAAGGCAGCAAATCAAGGTTTCTCTCTCATCATTGCTGTTTCTCTCTCTCTCCTTTCCTCTCCCTTCCCCCCTGAACTCAATAACAATATACTTTAAAATAAAATAAAATATTCATAAAGAATATGCTAGAACTGAACTATCCAATAAAGTATCCCATAGCCACATGTGACCATTTACATTTAAATGTAGATTACTAAAAACTAAATTGAATTAAAATGTAAGTCCCTGCATTGCACTGTCCCTCCCTACCTCAAGTGCTCAATTTGTCACATGTGGCCAGTAGTTGACAACATAAGAGAGGAACATTTTCATCATCACAGATATTGAAGTTTCTACTCCAAGAGACAAGTAGCAGGCTCTGGAGCCTCTCTTGCCTGGTTGAAGGCGAAACAGAAACCTCTCTCTTTCCACCTCCACGGGATACGGCAAGGCAGCAACAAGCCTCTCCCAAGAAATCCTCTCTTTCAAGGCCATGCATCCCTCAACCTTATATGCTCTCCGGATGGATGCTGAGCTGCTGCTGAGTGGACTTACTTTACATAACCCAGCAAGCCCCGATAGGTGGTCTTCACTCAACTTAGGGTATCAGGGCATTTAGCAACTATGATATTATTGGCAGGAGGTAGGGATTCTGCCAGATTTTATCAGCTGTCCCTTCCTCCTTCATCAATGCATGCCCTCTGGTTCTGATTTTACATGAACTAAAAAACCAGATAACCATACTTACTTACCTGAAAGTAAGACTCTAGGAAGAGCTCTTATCCTTTGCAAGAATGTCAATGCAGAAACACTTACAGAAGTTTTGTTTTTTTTATTTGCTTCTTGGCCCCTGCCTGTATTATGGAGAGCTGAGAGAGCCACATACTCAGCTTACGGGAAAGGCTTCATTGGAAATATCAGAGGATGATAAAGGTATATAAAGGGACTCTTTGGACATGAGTATAGGAAATGGAAAAATAATGAAAGTGATACAGAGAAATATCTCCAACTAGCAAATGTGTGAAGAGTGCAAATTTAGACAAATGGCTAGTTCTATTCAATCATGAGCAAATGATATGAAATCATTCACCTATCAGCAAAATCCATTCTTCAACTATAAAGCACAAATTCACTTTATATGCCCAGTTCAGTACATTCAATCATGTATGTGTTTTAATGTGTAACCAAATACTTCCTAGGCTGTGCCACCTTGAGGGAAAGAAGATGAAATCACCTAAATGGGTATAACTCATGCCAACTTAAAAGATGTATCTCTTGCTAAGCTGATCTATCTATAGGAGTGCATGAGGAATCCACTAATTCAGGTCATGTAGAACAAGTCAGCTGATTATGGACTGTTGGGTATACTGAATCACTCACTAGACATATCCTAGTTGACCAATGAACAATGATTGCATTATAGCAATAATGCAGCCCATGATTGCCCATAAGGCAGCAGTAAAGCCAAGTTTAAGCTGAAAGACCTGGAGTAAGATTACCTGGACTCAAATCTTGGCCTTGCCATTTATTATTAATATGACTTGTAGGCAAGTGCTTAAATTTTCTAATGTATAAAATGAAGTTACTAATAGTCCTTGCCTTACAGAATTTTCTTTTATAACAGCTTCATTGACCTATAATTCACATGCAATAAAACTCACCCCTCCAAAGTGTAAAATGCATTTTAAAGTGGTTTTTAGCATATTCATAGGTTGTGCAACTGTCACCACTATCTAATTCTAGAAAATTTCATCATACCTAAAAAAAAACAACATACCTATATCCACTAGCTGTCACTTTGCTTCCCCCCCTCCCCCAAAGCTCCCATCATCTTGTCACTGCAAGTAATAATCTACTTTTTGTTTCTATGAATTTACCTATTCAAGACATTTCATATAAATAGAATCATACAATGTGTGGTCTTTGGTAACTGATTTTTCTCACTTAGCACAATGTCCTTGAGGTTCATCTATGCTGTAGCATGTATCAATATTCATTCCTTTTTATTGCCAAATAATACTCCATTGTATGTATATATTACATTTTGGTCATCTATTTATCAGTTGATGGACATTAGGATTGTTTCTACATTTTCTGAATAATGTTATGATGAACATTTCGGTACAAGTTTTGCGTGGACATAGCTTTTCACTTCTCTTGAGTATTTATCTCTAAGTGGAATTTTTGAGGCATATGGTTTTCATTTTTATTTCTCTAATGACTAATGATCTTAAGCATCTTTTTTTATTATTATTAGCCATTCATATATATATATTCTTTGGAGAAATGTCTATTCAAATTCTTTGCCATTGCGTTATTTATCTCTTAATTGCTGAACTGTAAGATTCTTTTAAATGCACTTTTATTGACTTCTGAAAGGAAAGGAGCAGGAGAGAGAGAAACATCAATGATGAGGGAGAACCACTGATCGGCTTCCTCCTGCATGCCCGACACTGGGGATCTAGCCCACAACCTGGGCATGTGTCCTGACCGGGAACTGAACTGTGACCTCCTGGTTCATAGGTCACTGCTCAACCACTGAGCCACACCAGCCAGGCTGAGCTATAAGATTTTTAACATGTGTTTGATACAAGTCCCACATCAGATAATGGTTTGCAAGAATTTCCCCCTATTCTGTGCATTGTCTTTTCACTTTTCTGATGATTAACTTTGAATTTTGTGAATGTCCATTTTACCTATTTTGTCACTTATTTTTGAGAAGCCATTGCCTAACCCAAGGTCATAAAAATATATACCTATATTTTCTTCTAAGAGCTTCATAGTTTTAGCTCTTATATTTAGGTCGATAATCCATTTTGAGCTAGTTTTTATATGTGGTAGGAGGCAGAGATCCAAATTTATTCTTTTATATGTGAATATGCAGTTGTCCGAGCATAAATTGTTTAAATTTCTCACCATTGAATTGTCTTGGAACTCTTGAAAGTCAATTGGCCATAAATGTAAGAGTTGATTTCTAGATTCTTAGCTCTAGTCCATTGTTATCTATGTCATCCTTATGTCAGTACCATAGTGTCTCAATTAATTACTGGAGCATTGTAGTAAGTTTTGAGATTGGGAACTGTGAGTCCTCTTTGGTCTTTTCTTTTAAGACTGTTTGTACTATTCTGGGTCCCTTGCATTCCAATATAAATCTTAGGATCAGCTTGTCAGTATCTGTTAAACAGACAGCTGGGATCTTGGAAGATATTGTATAGAATCAGTTTGTCCAGTGCTTTGTAAGAAGCTGAGTAAGAGGACTAGGATAGAACTTAAGCAATATAGGTTCTGGCCCTTTGAAAAACTGCTCCCATTCCTAAGACTTCAGTTTTCCATCTGTAAAATACAGGAGTAGGCTATGTTGATTTGGAATATTTCATTTAAATTCAAGACTCTACGGTGCTATATCTGCCTCAGAACTGAAAATAATCTCAGCAGTTTGGTTAAAAAAAATAAGTCAGCTTTTTAAAAATCAACAATTTTGACCTATCACATTCCTGGACACCTGAAAGATACAATAATTCTGGAGATAGAGAAGATCCTAGTTTGTAAGGATTCTTTTTTCTGCTGGATTAAATGTAAGCCAATTTCAACCAAACAGCTTGTTAAAGACCTGAAGTTATTAATGGATTTTTATGCTGTTTTTCTTTTGTTTGGTTTTTTTTGCATAAAAGGTGTTTTTAAAACCACATTTGGTATAAAGCCACTTAAAATAAAACCTGAATGTATATTAAATATCTATTTCATCAAGCAGAACACAAAAGCAAAAGGGAACATATATCAATTATTGTCTTAATGAAGAATATAAATTTTCTCAATGATTAAATATGAAATACCTAATTATTCAACATATTATTCAACCTACTTTCCCCGAAGTTCTAAGGTGACATTCATCATCATGAACATCTGGCACGTACTCCTATTTTTCACTCTTTTTATTCTGTAATAAAACCATCCAGCACTAGTTGGCTAAATATATTGGAGGCTCATGTTCAAGCTTTCAAAAAAACTAAACATTTACTAAGCATGCGCCATGTACCATACACCAGGCTCGGAAGACGCAAAGATAAATAACATACAGTCTCAGTCTCAGAGTTCATCATCTCATCATCGCATGTAATCGGGGTGTCAGGCCCTGTGACTGAGTTACCTTATCTTCACTCAGGGTTCACTCTTTCCCGTGGGTCCCACCGTCCACCATAGCACTTGGCTTCCTCCAGGTGGCCATGTCTGTGTAGGGCTGCATTCCAGGTGTGGAACTACTTCTCAAGCAGACTCCTTCGCTCAAGAGTGAATCCGGCCATGTCAAGAAATTCAGGCAGGCAATGGGAATCAGTCTCACCCTCCCAGGTTACAAACGCAGCACACGTGACATACACCTCAGTCCACTTGGACCTAACGAGGGTGCGCCACTATCTGTGGCGGGAACTGCCCTGTGAACATAAAGGACGCCGCTTCATCCTGTCCCTGGGACTCAGGCAGAGTGATTGCCTAACAAATGCTCTTGCCCTGCTGTACAAATGATATTGATCGCTGCTCTTGGCACTGAAAGCTGGAGCTATCGTGCCGCATTTTTAAAACATTCACCTTTAAATCCGAGCTGGCAGTCTAGTGTCAAATACCACAGAAGCCTTTTCCATCACTATCTCACCTAACAAATGGAGGGACATCCTGATTTACAGGAATTCAGGTGACCATGGCTCTCAGGGCACTGGGATATTTTGCTCGTTTTACATTTAGAACAAGCTACTCACAAAATATCCTCAGCAATAAACCAAAAATCTTGTGTGTGAAGGTAGAAGCCCCCAGGGAGGGTTCTTCAAATGCCTTGGGGGGTCAAAAAAAAGGTTTAAGGGTCATTGACTGTTCATCTGAATATTCTATTCTTTTTGTAACTCCCTGTTGTCCAACAACATCTTGCTACTAAAGTCCATTATTAGTTAGCAACACTCTATTATTTAAGGAAGGAAAATGAATGGGAACATTTTAAAAGGAAATTTCAGCAAGGGCTGAAGTAGAAATGGTTTTTACCTTAACCCTTGATGGACCAGATAATCCAATGAGCACATCAATGCTTAAACATTTTGACTAATTGAGTTGTTGTTGTATAGGAATCAATGGCTTAAAAGTAAAGATATTTTCTTGGCTTACATAGGCATTTGACAGATTTCGTAATTTAACCTGTTTAAATGAAATTGTCTTCAATATTCTCAGAAAGTCCAACCTGGGGCTATTTTCTTTTCCCTATGCATCATCACCATCAATGCTACTGGTAACAGTGGTAACAGTCTATAGCATGAATGTCTCAATTGATCATATGATATATCTCATATTGATATTTAAATATTGTACTATTTAAGTTTATTTATTTATACCCTGTATTTTCAACTAAAGTTTAAGAAAAAAATAATAAACCTTATTAATTTTGTATTCCACCCACATCTCACAAAGCACCTAAGATATAATAGGCTCCCCCCCAAAAAAAATAGTTTTCTTCCTGCTTCTCAAATAAAATATTAGTTTTCTTCATGCACTCACAGACATATGTACTCATTGTGTTATATAATGTGTCATAGCTTAACCAAAATTGGTGGAATAGCATTTAACATGTTAAGAATAAAGCAATAAAACATCTCAGATGCTATCCCATTAAACATCACAACAGCCTTGAAGAGATAATTCGCTATTCTCATTTACAGAGAAGTTTGAGAATCATAGATGAAAAAAAAGATGTTCAATGGTACCCATCTAATATGTTCTGTGGCAATAATGCAAAACTACATTCAAAACCCATTTCCTGTCCCTATGAAAAGAGACAACTTCTGAGCCCTCTGCCAATTCATTGAGTTTCTATGCTTTAACAAAGAGGTAAAGGAAGCATTTCTCATAAGAATGTTCCATTGAAGATGTTCAAAGACTGGAGCAGCCATTTATAACAACCTGATGAAAGATATGTTTATTTTAGTGCATGACAGGAAGATGCACATTCGCTTATTTCTTCATATCATATCGAATCTGTTCGTTGTCTCCTCCCCACCACCTAACTGGTGAGAAACTAATGCTTAAATATTTTGGCGTTTCTCTTTCCTGCTCCATGAGATCATTTAAGAATTCTAAGGGCATATAACAGAGTACCTAGAGAATGTCTGTATTCTTAGGCCAGATATATAACATTTTTGCTGTCCATCCCTTGTAGACTACAGCTATGTCTGGGCACCAGTCCTAGGACTAATTGGACACTCAGCTCTAGGTTGGTTCAAGAATATTCCCAGTGGCTCAGCCTCGGAGGTCCTGAGTCCTTTTGGAATTCTTACCACTGCTTAATGTGTATGGTATCCAACTAAGACGGAAATATCTGAGTGTTTCACATTGGTGAGGAGATTAATTACAAACCCTATTTCTACTCTTAGTCACACTCTGTAAGATCTAACCACTTTCTGCCTCCTTATACCAAATATGTGTGTTCATCCTATTCCCTCAGGAGTCATCCAGCTAAAGTATCCTCAGTGGGAACAAAGCAAAAGCTCTTGAGAAACACATACAGTCCACAGGCTGGCTTTATTTTTGTGACCTTAATTTCATCATTAGGAATTTACATATTTTTTTCTGGCTATAGTTGTATGGTAGTGTTGTGAATAACTTTTGGTACCATGAGTTTAAATTTTTTCATGGAAAAAATAATGGCAACAAAGATGCCCCATTCTCTAATTCCCAGAACTTGTGAATATGTTACCTTACATGGCAAAAGAGATTTTACAGATTAATTAAAGTAAAGAACCTTGAGATAGAGAGATTATGATAGGGCCTCAGGAGCCAAAGAATGTAGGCAACCTCAAGAACCTGGGAAATCAAAGAAACAGATTCTCCCTTAAAGCCTTGGGAAAGAATACAACCCTGCTACCACCTTGATGTGAGCCAATGCAACAGGTGAAGCACAAAAGTATGATATTAAAGTTGTGTGTTTTTTAAACCACTGGCCTTTTTAAAGAGACTTCTTCGAGTAAAGCCCACCACATAAGCTTCTTGCTGGCTTATATATACAACACAGTTGTGCTTACAAAGTGTAAAATATGAGGGTTACATCCCAACGTGGAGATTTAAGGTATGTGTTGTTAATGCATGTGTTACAAGGCCCTCTACCTCTCCACTCCTCATCCAACCTCATCTACTTCTACTTTAGAGTATGTGGTAACTTAGAGAAAAACTAGACAACAGTCAACTCAAAAGACCCCGAGTATTCTGAGGCCACGTGATACCCAATGAAACCCCATGGAGATAAACCCTGTTGTCTTTCAAGCTTGACTGTCACCAAGTCAACCCACATCCCACTGTGAACAGCAACATTTTCAGATGTTAACTTTCTTAGGACTAATGTTCTTTCAGACACACCACTATTTCAGCACAAGATTTCAAAATTCTCAAGCCATTCTTAATTTTCCAATACTCAAATAATTTAGATTCAAGGTTGTATTGATGAGGATCTCAAGTCACTCAAATGTTACATGCTAAAAAGTAAAACGATATTACTATCAAATGGTCATAAAATGCTCAATCAAAAATTCAAGGTGTGACAAAAGAATTATAATTAAATTAGATGGGAAAAGAGAATTTTTTTAAAAACTGTCACATAAATATGGAGCCAGATACACCTTTTACTATAGATAAATACCTGCTCTCTGATTGAGACAATAAACATAAGAATAGAAAGATTTATAAAATCATCTGTTCTTCTAAATAGTTCACTCTGCACCTGTTTGCTTTTTAGGACTTCCTGTGATGAATAATGGGCCTATTATATTAACGTCAACAACACATGTAAATATTGTAAATCATAAAGGTATATTTTCACTAAGTATTATTATACTGAGAGAGACAAAAGGGTAGAACATTTCTAATACGACACTGATGCTTACCTATTTCTATACTGGGCAATATCACTATAGAGATGTTTCCTCTGAGATTCAAAAGGACAAATATGAACAATACAGAGTAAAAACCACTATAGGATCATGGCCAGATCAGACAGACAGCTCTGGGGACAAACATGAGTGGTTGCGGAGAGGGGATTGAGCGATAAATAAAAAAGGAGAGGACTCATGGACACAGACAATAGTGCGGTGATTAAGACGAGTGGGTAGAAGTGGAAGAGGGTATAGAGAGGATAAATGCTGATGAAAACATAAAATAAAATAAAAAAGAAGACAAAAATAAGTAAATAAAATGACAAATATGCAAAACAAATGGTATGGGAATCCACCTCCCTGGGTATGTTTATTTTTACAGTACTATACAAATGTACAAAACACTTTCATATTTATCTCGTTTAACTCTAAAGGCAATCTGTGCAAAATAGGGTCACATTATTTTTTATGTTTTATAAAATTATGAGGTTTAGCCCTAACCAGTTTGGCTCAGTGGATACAGCATCGGCCTGTGGACTGAAGGGTCCCAGGTTCGATTCCAGTCAAGGGCATGTACCTTGGTTGTGGGCACATCCCCAGTAGGGGGTGTGCAGGAGGCAGCTGATAGATGTTTCTCTCTCATCAATGTTTCTAACTCTCTATCCCTCTTCCTTCCTCTCTGTAAAAAATCAATAAAATATATCAATAAAACATATTTTTATAAGGTTTAGAAAAGTTAAATAAAAACTCAAAGTTTGTAATAGAGGACACTAAAGCCAAGTTTCTTCTCACTGACCAAAGGTTCTATTGAGCATTGTTGGCTTTCTATTGGCAGACTTACAACAGTGACTAATGAGTATCTGTTGCTGGGCTTACAAGAAAAAATTAATATGATTTACAAAATAGTTTAATTTCTTTTTTTCTCCTAACACTCTTTTCTGTATTCAAGACAGGAATATAAATAAAATGGCGGATGAGAGAGAAGAACTTGGTGCCAACTGTATTTTCTCCCACTACTAGGCCTAGAATTAGTGATTTTAATGGTAAGCAAATGGGAGTAAGAGGTAAAGGCCTTGGATATGACTGTGACTTGAAAAATCACCTGGAGAGGAAACAAACAATAGAGCCAACCAACAGCTTTTTTTGAACTGAATCAAGGTTCTGAAGAGAATGGTTTTAGACTTTATGTCAGCAAAAGTTAAATTAGATATATTGGGCAATGCTTGTATAACCTGTAATTCCAGCCACTGTTGAAATTTCAACTCTACGGGGAGCAGTAGATTCTTTAGCATGACAGGGCAATGTACAGGACATATTTTCCTTCTAAATTCTCCATGACATTCCGACTGCTGGGTTGTAGTTTGGTGCATTAGTTTGCGTAATGTCTACATGGACTGATGGCCTTTCCAACTCACGTCAAACAGTGAATATTTCCCCTGCACCAAAACCTTTCAGGAAGATGAAGAAATCATTGCAAATAATTTAATTCCCTTTGCCTGTTATAAGAAAACAATAAAACTTTTGCTTAAAGAACACCTGCCAGGTGGAAAGAAGGGAAGAAGAGAAATGGTATATGCCGAAAGATATTTATTGATAGTTAATTAAATAAAAGAAAACTAGATGCAGTCTAGCTGAGTACACTGTTTCCAAAGACTTAATTCTCTCGAAAGGGTTGTCCACATAAATTATCCAGCAGGTTGGACATAATCAACTTTCCAATTTCAATAAAAATAAGCACAGCTGATTCTGTTTTGACAACTTATCAATAAATAATGTTCTTATAAAACTTCTGCAGTTAGTAAAATAGACACCAGACGTTAGACTCCTAAAATATTAGGCCCCTTCTTAATCCTTTCATCATTTTTTCATCGCTGTGTTGGCAGAGACCATATCCATCTTACTCAAAATCGTAATCCCTGTGCTTAGCACATTGTAAATATTCATAAGGAAGGAGTAAGGGAAAAGGGAAAAAGGAGGAAAGCCATAGAAACCAAACAGGGCCGAGTTCATAAAGCATGTTGTGAGTTAGCTGGTTCATCACTTCAGGGCAAAGACCTAGTATTAGTGCTTTGACTTATTCATAGCTACATTCACAAATTAGCAATAACGCATCAGGCAATGCACCCTTGTGCATAAGGTGTGAGTGTGAGTGAGTGTGTGTGTGTGTGCGCGCGCAAAATATTTCAAGGGTCTTTCATATCTCCAACTACCCTTTATATTTCCATATATAATTTATAGTCAATCATCTGTAGAAACAAATCAGCAACATAACACCTTTATGAACGCTTCTCATAACATTTTATGAAAAAAGGTAATAAGTTGAGGTGACAAATGATTGGTGACTACTGTATAAAAGGTGAGTTTAGCAGCTTAATATCAATTTCCTCAACACTGCTTCTCCCCACATTAACATTTATCTCTCTTGTGTGACCTTTTTCTCCTTTCTTCAGCATCACCCTAAACAATGATGCAACCTTTAAAGCAAATCCCTGACACCCATCTCCTAGAGCTTCCACTGAGACTTGATTTCATCTTTTGCCATACTTTTAGTCTTCCACATGTCACTCTGGAATTTTTCCTTTGCATACAGCTTCACTACCATTGCTTAAAATTCCCAGTTATGCTTACTATTGGATCTAGAAGCGCAAACAGTCTCAACAGCCTGTCTATCTATCTCCTTCCCTCCCTGCATGTCGCCCTCCCTCCAGGTCTCCCCCTCCCTCTGCTCTTCTTCACTTCACAATCTCTTTTATCATCAGTTATCCTCTCTCCATAATGACCTTAAACATCTACATCCGGCTCAGAACTCCTACACACTTCATGGTTCCAGCTGGATAGCTTACCAACAATGTAAACTTAAAACACTTCCATCTAACACCTCAATTCCATTAATGGTACCATGACTTTCCAAGTAACATGTTTGACATTTCAAGCACCTGATTCTTCCCTTCACGTACAGCCATCTCTCACTTCCCACTGATCAGTCCTCCTATTTTTATGTCATACTGTTTCTTTCTATTCCCACTGACACCACCAAGAAGTCCTTATTAACTTGAAGTAATATCTTTTTTTTAATAGATATAGATGTAGAGGGCTCCTGAGAAGGCACATGGGCATTTCTTTAATAAATTGTCAGCTGAATCCAGAGCAATAGGCAAAGCCATGTCCTGGAAACACATCTTACCAAAAATGCGGAAGTGTTCTCAGCCTGACCTTCATTTTTGCCCAGGTGCTGGGGAGGGGGTTTTATTATGTAAATCAAGCCAAGCACCACGAATGAATGGACGTGACAAGAATGCAAATAATCTCCTTTGTCTTGAATTTTGGTGATACTTCCTGGTATTTGGGTTATAAAATAAACACGCTGTTTTAGTGCTGGGTCCCTGTCTCTCCATCAGAAGAAGGCAGAGGTCCCACTGGTCTCCAGGTTTTTTCTTCCATCTCTTTGTCTGTCTCTTTAATTTTCTCAATCCCTAGCCACCCCTACTCAAAGAACAGGGCCACTCTCTAGCTGCAATGGACGCAAAAAAACAGAGATCCCCTCAATATGAAGATATAGAGGTAGAGATAGAGAGACATAGATATAGATATAGAGATTATAAATATATAGCTATAGATAGATATATAGATAGATATAGATTGATTTCAGAGAAGAAGGGGGAGGGAGAGAGAGATGAAACATCATTAATTAGACTCTCATCAATGGAAGCAGCCAATCAGTGAGTCTCTCTAATTCAGTGGTTCTCAACCTGTGGGTCTCGACCCCTTTGGCTAAGGTGACCAGACGTCCACTTTTGGTGGGACAGCCCCGATTTTTAACAATTTGGCATTTTTAAAAAGTCCCGATTTTTGGAAAGGATCCACGACAAGCTAGGGAACAGCGGGAGAACAGGAAGGGAAGATGCGGTTTTTGGCGGCCATGTGGCTGTTTAGCATGGATATGAGTTTTATATTATTTGTTAATTTTATAATGTTAAACTTTAATAGCAAATAATTGTTGAGAACTGATTATCGAGAACTGCTTATCAAAGTTCGCATTGTTGATCAGTTGTTAGAATTCGACCACCATTGTTTGGACTTAATGAACAATGGCATTTTTTGGGATTGGCAATGACGAAAACATTTTGTAACTGTCTCTCAGATACACATCATACTGCGTGCTAGTAAGCTAGTTAAACAAGTGATGTCATTACAAATCAGCTATTCAGATCATTTAGGTAAGTAATTTATTCATTTCATAAATACATAAATTTTCTTGAATTTAGCAGACAGTACTCATATTATTTATATTTTATAGTGGTGGCAAAAAGTCTAGCGCCGCCCTTGAAAGTGACACTTATGACTTACGTTACAGCAAATTCAGAGGAAAAATAATACAAGTTAGTATTGGTATTATTTAAAAAGAAATATAGGATTAAAATTAAAATATAATAATGTGCTGTCCTTACCAGGAGCTAATGTTGCAACTGAATGCATTTTTTCTATGGTAAATAAAATGTATATATCAGAAAAATCACAATTAAGTGTTGAGACTTTGAAAGCCACTTTATGTGTGAAATATAATTTAACAAATTCTTGTGAAAATTTTCATGACCTTTTAAACAACAGCAATCTACTAAAAAAAAAAATCACTCAAATGAGAAATATGCCAAAGAATAAAATAATACTATACATAATTTTTTATTTATATTTGTAAATTGTAGTTATGTTGACTTATGTTGAAATTTAAAAATATATATTACAATACTATTTTTGTGTTCTATGAAAATTTTTGTTGCTCCATATAGACCAAATTTTTAATCAAGACCCCCCCCCACCCCCACCCCGGTCTAGGGGAGGACGAGGGAAGGTCAAGGGGGGAAAAAAGAGAGACATATGTACTACTCTTTGTAATATTTTAAGTAATAATAATAATAATAATAAAAGAATCCTCCTCCCCACCCCCTCTAAACCCCCCCAGGTCAATGGTGTCCTGCTTTACCAATGTTAAAATCTGGTCACCTTACCTTTGGCGGTCAAACAACCCTTTCACAGGGGTCGCCTAACACCATCCAGCATATCAGATATTTACATTACAATTCATTAAAGTAGCAACATTACAGTTATGAAGTAGCAAGGGAAATAATTTTATGGTTGGGTCACCACATGAGGAACTGTATTTAAAGGGCCAGAAGGTTAAGAACCACTGGATTAGAGAGAATCACTGATTGGCTGCCTCCTGCACGCCCCACATTGGGAACTGAGCCTGCAACCTGGGCATGTACCCTTGACCAGAATCAAACCAGCGACTCTTTAGTCCACAGACCGAAGCTCTATCCACTGAGCCAAACTGGTTAGGGCTTGCAGTAATGTCTTTAGTGTTTCCCACTGCTCTGGGACTTCCCTGCTTTAGTCCATTTGACATTTCCATGTTGGCATGCGGCTCCACTGCTCAAAAACTGTTCATGGCATGTGCTTCACATTGCTCCACATTTCTCCATTCGGCGGAACTAATCATGTTAAAGTTTGCATACTTCAGAGATTTGTTTTCATATTTTCTTCATTTTCAACCCCTGACTATTACGAGGCAACAACCCAGAAAAATCATGTCTTCCCTGTTGACCTAAACTTTTCCTTAATTGCAACATCCCAAGTCAGAGACTTCAGAGTGGGTTGGGATGCAGAGGGCCAAGAGTTCCAGAAAGCTTCTTGAGGCACAGGTCTGGAGTCTCTTTTCTGAATGGAAGGGAGGAACTTGCTAGTGCTCACAGGCATTAGGATTAGATCCTACTCTCTCCCACTTTCTGAATTCACCTCTCCTCCTCCCCCTCCCTCTCAAAGCAAAGAGGTAGTCAGTGGTTTCATTAAAAACAAACAAACAGCCCTAACCGGTTTGGCTCAGTGGTTTGGCTCAGTGGATAGAGCATCAGCCTGTGGCTGAAGGGTCCCAGGTTTGATTCAGGTCAAGGGCAGGTACCTTGGTTGTGGGCTCACCCGCTGTGGGGAGTGTGCAGGAGGCAGCTAATTGATGTTTCTCTCTCATCGATGTTTCTAACTCTCTATACCTCTCCCTTCCTCTCTGTAAAAAAATCAATAAAATATATTTTTAAAAAAACAAACAAACAAAAACAAGTGATTTGTGTCAGACACCTTGGCTTGAACCTTCCCAGCCTCCATTTCTATATGCAATATGGGGATATTAATAAAAACCTTCCTCAGAGGGCCATTGTAAGGATCAAGTAAGATCTCATTTGTAGATCATCTACCAAGAAATTCTTTCTCTTCTCATGAAAATCTCTGTTAATGAGGAAATTTGGAAATGGGGCTGTGTCTTAAAGCACGTCTTGTTGGGGTACACATTTTGGAGGATAAAACTCTAAGAAAGAAAGAAAATTTAAGTTCCTATCTTAAAGGACAAGTCTAAGGGTAAAATGTTACATTATTTGGTAAACACGGGATTAAACTGCAAAGTCTTAAGTAATGGAAAGAATGGTGCAATATCATCCACCAAACCATGGTGTGGGGGATTTTCTGGCCACTCTTTTTTGAAAGAGTATTATTTATCAGGAACTGTGTCATAGTTCTTCCTACATTATCTTGTTAGGGTGGTGCAAGACTGCAGACCTGCCAATAGGGATGCAGAGGAAATGCCCTGCCCTGGACTTTCCATTGACCAATCAATAGGGGCCACACACATTACCCCACCCCATTACTTCCAGCCCTATAAATCTGTTGTTTCCCTGGAACCCGCACTTCCTCCTGGTCGTGCTGCTGCAAGGGCGAGCATGGGAGGAGTCCAAGTTAACTCGAATAATAAAGGCCCTCATGTTTTTGCATCAGAGTCGGGCTCACTCATGGTCTTTGGGGATCACAACATCTGAGTCTAACAATCTCACCCCTTTTCTTCATAGTAACCACCAGAAGGGAATATTGTCCCACCCTTTTAGAAGAAACTGCAGCCTGATGCAATAAGCAATGTTCTATTGTTCCCACAACCAATAAATGGCAGAGCTGGAATTCTATTCCAAACATCTCTGAGTTTCTACTATGTCCACTCTCCCCACACAGCCCCCCAGGTTCAGAGAGATGACAAGGAATAGGAGAATAGTAGATAAATTTTTGGAGAGTTTCAAATAAAGTCATGACCCAAAAGGAAGCTTCCTGTACTAACAAACCAGGTCTTCTGGTCGGGTCCTCTAGCTCAAAATGTGAGCCAGTGAGGAAAATTAGATGTGAGCCTTCCACCATGACAGGGAAACATTCTAACTGAAACAGGAGTTTGGGAGGTGAACAAGACAGGTTGTAGGAAATTTTAGAAAACTTGTAAATTAGGGGGACCATGGAGGAAGCACAGGGCTGCAGAGTGGCAAAAGGTATATTTCCATAGAATAGGGGAGCTGAAAAGCTGCAACAGTATATTTTCATAGAATGAGGGAGCTGAGAACAGCAAAAGGCCTATATTTACAAAATAAAGGGAAGGAAACCTTTCATCCAGAAGGAAAAGAAGAAAACCCAGGGGGAATAGGAAAACAATTAGAAAGGAAGGGAGGAGAACCTCACATGTCCCCTGGGAGGTTCAACCTTTGAGCCCAGGAGTTACTATAGTAACCAGTCTAAGGGAATAGTGACCAATCAGAGGGGATATCAGGATCTGCAGCTTTTATAAGCCACAGGGAAAAGGACTCAGCAGGACCCTTTCCTCCTCCCCACATGGGAGTCCATTCTGTGGGACTCTTTCCCCTCCCTACGTGGGAGTCTGTACTTGTTCTTTAATAAATTTCTACCTTTGCTATACCATCTGTGGATTCATTCTTCAACTCTGCGGACAAAGAATCTGGGTTCCAGTCCAAAACTTTTGTTTCCCAACAGCAGTTCCAATCATCATTAGGATTCTGATTTTGGAGATTACTGGCTGCCACTTGGTAACTCCTGACCTGGAAAGTCATTTCTCTCACTCTTAAGAGGCTCCTTTCTAAATGAAACCAACTGTCTACCTTCTTATCTTCAAAAGTTCCCATTGTGCCCTGGCTGGGTTGCTCAGTTGGTTAGAGTATCATCCTGATATGCCAAGGTGACAGGTTTGATCCCAGGTCAGGGCACATACGAGAATCAACCAATGAATGCATAAATAAGTGGACCTGCTGTAGAAAAGCAAAGAAATACCAACCATGCTCATGGAGAAATTGGAAGGAGTCCTTTATTAGCACTAGGCCTAGTGGACACCAGGAAAGATTTTACAAATCAGCGTGCTGTGACACACAGGGACTTTGCCTTTATAACCTTCTGCCCCACCACCAAGTTCGAGGCCCTGGAGGAAGGCCACCCCCCAGGATGATTCTGAGATGGCTGGCGCCAGCACAACAGCCCTCTGCCCTCCCTCAGGGCAGGGCTTTGTTCAGTTTTATGGCCTGACATTCCTTGCAAGACCAGCTTCCTCCTCAGACCAACAAATCAATGTTTCTCTCTCCCTCTCTCTCCTTCTCTCTCTCTCTCTCTCAATCCCCCTCCCTCCCTCCCTCTCTCTCCCCTCAGTCTTTCCCTCTCCTAGGTCCACCTCAGAGGCTCCTCAAGTTCTCTAATTATAGCAGAACACCTCATGGTAATGAGAAAATTTTGTCCAATAGTCTGCCCAAGGAAAATTTGAGGAGGGAGTGAAGTTAGGCATCTGGGGGAAATCCTGGAGGCCATGTGGCTGCAAAACATACAATAAGCAGAAATGAATGACTGGGGTCACAAGTAATTTAATTACTTTTCTGCTGCATTAAGTGACTATTGAAAGAACTTGGCTTTTCATGAAACCTCCCAGGAAAGCAAAGCCAAAAGCATTTTTACAATATTTTCAACTTTGCTAGTACCACTTAGCTGTATTAACACCAGTCTCGCCCTTCAATTTTCCTTCC
>PVJC01036323.1:0-10014 GCA_004026665.1 Murina feae | reverse complement strand
CGAGCCTCAGTTTTGGCATCTAGAATATGGGCATGACAACCCAGTTGCTGGCTCCTGTCAACCAAGGTGCTCCAGGAAGCAGAGCCTCAGGCTGGAATCATTAGGGGGAAAGCTTGGGAGGTAAGGGCGGGGCTGGAGAGTACCCTGCATCATCCTGCAGCTAGGAGCTGGGCAAGGGAAGGAGTCCCTGGCCACATAGCCTGCACTTCCCACCAAGCAGCCTGCCCTGGTGTGCCCACTGTACTGCTTAGGAGCCCTCAGTGAAGCAAGAGACAGGGCTGAGGCACAGACACGGGGTGAATCTCCCTGTGAGCCCCTGCTGTGAGAGGTCTAGGGGGTCTCCCCTGCTGGAACACAGGGCTCTGCTGTCCCCAGGACCTGGTCAAAGCCCCAAAAGGAGGGATCCAGTGTGATTCCTGTCAAGGGTATGTATGTTCCTTGGTTGCAGGCTTCTGCCCTGGCCCTGGTCAGGGCTCATACCGGAGGCAACCAATCGTTGTGTTTTTCTCACATCAATGTTTCTCCCTCTCTCTTCCACCCTCCCTAAAAAACAATGGGAAAATATCCTTGAGTGAGGATTAACAAAAGAATAACAAAGTAAAACAAAATAAAATAAAAGCTGGACTCTTATGAGTCTTTTCCTACGTGCTTCAAAATAAGGTTCACATCAATGAATATTAAACTTGCTCCATTGTAGCCTGATGCTTTTAATTCTGCAGTTAGCAGTGTACCGCTGAAATGCGCGCCTGTACTTTCCTCCAGGAGAGTGGGCCACTGTTTTATAGGACACTCCATGTGCCAGATTTGGGTCTTAGCAGCTACAGAAGCTCCTACTGAATAAAGCCAATAACTTGTCAGTCTTATTTCTTCATAGAGCCCATTAAAATTGCATAATTCTGCAACTTAAATGAAGGTGTATCTTAGATGAAAATAAAAAACATTGTTAATTGATTATGTCTATAGGAAGAAACTGTTTAGAAGTGATTTTCAATTACTCTAAAAACATTAGCATGATTTCTTTATTGCATAAAAGTATATATTTCAGAAAATTATAGACTTTTAACTCCTTAAAAAGTTGGACTTTCATTTGGGATGTCTTTATGCCTTTATGCCATCCTCTTCCTCCCCACCCAACCCCATATTTTCCCATTTTTAGGTTTGAGGGAGTGGCAGGCAACCATGGGTGGCATTTTTAAGTTCTATACACCAATGATCCTTGCAGTCGTTGCAGTAAAGATCAGTTCCTGCGGTTTTGTGATCATGTGGAAGAACCAGGTTTACTTCGGGTCATTTTGTGAACATGGAAGCGCGGCTTACATAAATGGGTAATGCCTTCTGTTCCATCTCTTCCTGTTTCTGTTCATGGAGGAAAATCATGCATCATTCATTCTCTAAAATACCGCTGTATTTTCAGCACGCATGTGTTGGTCCCCTGGCATGTGCCAGACCCTGCAGGGACCTTTAGATTGAGGTACTCATATTGTACTTTGGAAAATCCAAGAAGTAGACAATTCCAACAAATCTTGCTGAGTGCTGCAGTTTGAGGTCCATAGTAGGCGCCTTGAGAGCCCAGCCCAGGAAGCCTCTGTGATCTGAGGAACTCAGGCTAGCGCAGGACTCAGAGGAAGTGCTGGCTAAGCTGACTGAAAGGACGAAAAGAAACACAACAGACAGGCAGCAGCGAAGGAAGGGCATTCCAGGAAGAGAAAACAGCAAAATTGTGAGGTGGGAGAACATGGCCCATCCAGGGAACTCCTTCTACTGAGTTTCTGATCAGGAGAAAATAAAAATTGGAAGGAGATCTTAACTGATTGGTGGGTGGAGCTAATCCCAGTCTTGGATTGTCAAAATGTATTTCACCATTTTAATTGTGGTAACTTTAAGTAAGCTAATAGGGGATTATGAAAGCTCACAACCATTATATGATACTGGTATTTCAAGAATTAGCACTGCTTGGCAAATTAAGCTTTAAGCTTCTTATTAAAAATATTCTGTTATAAATCCCCAGAGTGGCATTTATATTTTGGTGGCCAAACATGTCATTTGATTGATGGGTTTTAGTAGCTTTTGGTCTGAAACAAAAACTTTAGTCGGTCTTTCCTTGCTGTGCCCCACATGTTCTGCCTCAGAAAGTCATTCCTCGTTGAAAGCTTGACGGAAGCACCGCAGTTGTTGGCAGCCATGGCGCCTTACTTGAGTCAGAAGCTCTCTGCATGTTTGTCAAAGGGGTTGGGCCTTTGGCTGGAGAATATGAGTGACCTCTTGTTTTAACCACCCAGTTTGGTTTCTCTCTCACCTCTGTTTTCCTCTCTCACTCCACCCTGTTCTTTCCCTCCATAGAACACGCTGCCATTCATAATTGTGTGTTTGTTTAATTGCTCCAAGTAATTTGTCTCCTGAAGTAATTCCGTCTCCCCTGCCAAACTGGAAGCTCTGTGCGGGGAGGGAGCATGTCTGTGGGCTTCACCACTGTGGACCCAGCTCCTCCTGGCGCCCTCTACCAGGGGGACGGACCATATTTTTACTGCTTACATGTCCCCTTCTGTTTGTAATGGAGCATGTGCCATGTTAATGTAGATGTTCCCATATTACCAGAAACTGAGACTATTTAGGTACTTGCTATTATAAATGATGTCATAGTGAACGTATCTGTATATATAATTTTTGTATGTGTTTAAGATTTCTCCCCAAAACTAGAACTACTAGATCAGAGTATAGAGGTGTATAATGAAGCTTCATTAGACATCTGGAGGAACTTTGGCTTTTCCAGAAATCAAATTCAACCCCAGGGAAAGAGGATTTGTTCCCAATAAGGGTACACAAAGGAGTGAACCACGCTCTCTGAAACAGTTGGGTCACGCTTATGAATGCCCTTCTTCTTTGCAAGGGTTAGTGCTCTGGATGTTGCTTTGGTTTTCAGTTGTTGTGAGAACAGTCAGCTTGCACTTTGGCATGGATTGTAGGGCCATGCGTGCCCACAGCCCCTGTGGGTACCACCAAGTGTTTAAGACATATGTCAACCTCAAAGAGAAGGGCAAGTGACCCACCCTTTACACAGAATTGAGTATCTATTATTATAATACCCAACTATAAGTAGCCCACTTCTCGTATCCTTGTGGGGTGAAGGAGACAGCTTGGACTTTCTTTCATACTAATATCATATTATATTCTCTGTAACATATTTCCCTTCGATCTTTTTTTCTAACACAAACCAAATGAATAATCTCAGAAAAGTGAATCTTTATCTTCCGTTTCTTTTTTTATTCTCAAGTTGTTATAAATACTTCTGACAAGAAGACTACACGCAAGTCAAGGAAACGGAAATCTGTGTATTTTGAAGGAAAGGGAATTTTTAAAAGAAACAAGTACACCCTAGCAGTTTGGCTCAATAGATAGAACATTGGCCTGTGGATGAAGGATCCCAGGTTCGATTCCAGTCAAGGGCACATGCCCGGGTTACAGATTTGATCCCCAGTAGGGGCCATGCAGGAGGCAGCTGGTCAGTGATTCTCTCCCATCATTGATGTTTCTACCTCTCTCTCCTTCCCTCTCCATACCTCTCTGAAATCAATAAAAATATGTTGTAAAAAAGAAAAGAAAAGAAACAGTTTCATCAGCCTGTGAAATCCTTGGGTGGATCCTTGAATCGCATGCAGATTCTCTATAATCCCCACAGCCATTCTTATTGCTCTTTAATTGAACTGTTTCTGCACATCATCATAATTCAGAATGTAAAACAAAACAAAATAATCAAATATTCTGATTTCATGTCTTAGTTTTGTTTATTATTGTCCAAATTTGGGAATAGAATACTGTCAATCATGCATATAGTTTGTATGAAAAAAATGCGATTTAACTTTCAAACAGCCAGCTTGAGGGCCAGATAATGTTAGATACTGTTATTTTTGGCTGATACCGAATATTAAAAAATTTAAAGTTCATTGCCAATACTTAAAATCGCAGATATTTTACATAATAATCTGGGTTTTCTGCTTTAAAAAGTCTGATCATCTGGCAACATGAGGCCAGAATTTCCACATTATGCAGTCACCTGGGGAGAGCAGCTACTCCTTCCTTATTCAGGACATTGTTGCTCCAGTTTACCACGAGCCCCCCCCCCCCCCCCCCCCCCCCCCCACCATGCATCACACCTGTTTTAGTCATTGCCCTGGCCCTTGAAGACATGAGTTTATAACTTGTGTTCTCTAATTACACTCATTTCATGTTTTTCCTCATTAACAAGTATTTATTGAACAACTTTTATTTTTGCACAAGTGTTCCAAACAATTCCTATGCTTGAGGGGTTCAGATTTTATGTGGAGAAAGAAGACTTAATGCCACAGTAAGTAAAATAATGTAAGAGCTTATTTAGAGATGTTAGGAGGCCATGAGTATACGGGTGATTAACAAAGGCTGGGAGCTTAGAGAAGGGTGAAAACAGAGTTGGAGTAACCTTGGGAAGGTTAAGATCCAAGCTGTACCTTGAAGAGTGGGTCAGAATAGTGTTGCAGGGAGGGTAGGAAAAGGGAGTCCTGTGTGGTAGGGGAGAAGGAAATAATATAAAATATGAACAAAAGCAAGCTGGTAGGAATGCACATGCTTAGGAATTGCGAGCTGTTTAGAAGAGTATGGGCTACCACTCAACAGTGAAACTATCTGACCTCCATCCTTTAATTCTCACCGTCATTGTCCATTCACTTCACAGTTCTTCTGGAAATGCCCAAGCACAAAGACACAGCTTGTGCAAACATTGGCCCTTTGTGCAAACCGCATTTCCCACTGTCTTAAAGCTGCTTTGTGTTCCCTCTTCCTAGCTCTCCCACCTTCCCCCTTCCCAGGAAAAAATGGGAAGAAGACTGACTTCTTGGCATAATCGGATCTCTAGAGTCATCCAGGACAACTTGGGAGAACATGGAAAGGAAGCATGGAGAGGATGGAAGGGCAGTTTGGCATGTACCATCAAACCTTTGGAGGGGTCCAGGTTCACCCGCCGTTTGGCCTAAAGACTGTGGCCCTCCTCTGAACAGTCTCACCCTCAGATCGCCTCCAGGACACACTGCTCTGGGCTCGATCCTCTAGTTCCCTGGAACCCCTGAGAAAGATCCTGAGGGTGGCTGTGCGTGCCTGTGCCCCGTGTTCAGTGTGACACAGGTGTTGTGCAGCAGAGGAAACCCAGCATAGTTCTTTGTCCTGATTGGATGTGAGATCGAGCTGAAAATAATAAAGCCAAGCATCCCCTCTTCTTCCCTTTCCCTTAAACATACACTGTGTGGACATTTGTAGTCCATCTTCGGGCAAAGGGTTGCATAGTGGGTGTGCTGAAGACCAGAAAGCATTGGATCTAGCAGAGGAGAAATAATACTTAGGCCCAATGGTTCTCAACCTTCTGGCCCTTTAAATACAGTTCCTCATGTTGTGACCCAACCGTAAAATTATTTTCGTTGCTACTTCATAACTGTAATGTTGCTACTGTTACGAATCGTAATGTAAACATCTGATATTCTTAGGTGACCCATGTGAAAGGGTTTTTTGACCGCCAAAGGGGTCACGACCCACAGGTTGAGAACCGCTGACTTAGGGTGCAGGCCCTGGTCTGGGACTCAGAGCAGGATTGGAGCTCTGGCTCAGACTCCCAAATAAAGCAGGGTCTTGGTAAGTAATTCAAATGCAGATTCAGATTTGATTTGTAGAAGAAGGGAGCTGGGCGAGGCACAGCTTCCTAAATCAGTTTTAAAGGAATTTAATAGGTGTGAAAAGATGAAAGACTAAGCAGAGTAAAAAAAATTCCAGTTTTACTACTGGGGCTTGTCATTGTCTTTAGACAGCTGATGTGGCCCTGGCCAGTTTCCTCAGTGGTTAGAGCATTGGCCCAAAAACCAAAGTGTCCTGGGTTTAATTCCAGGTCAAGGGCACATACCTTGGTTGCTGGCTTAATCCCTGGCCCTGGTCAGGGTTTGAATGGGAGGCAACCAATTGATGTGTCTCTATCACATAGAGGTTTCTCTATCCACCCCGCCCCCTTCCTAAAAATAATTCAATGGAAAGAAGTATCCTTGGATGAGGATTAAAAAAATAAAAATTAAAAGCTGATGTGCCTGGTGAACCTCTGAGAGAACTGATAGGCAATATTTCCCCAAGTTTAGTTAATCACAGGATTAGAGCCTGCACTGTTCTCTGCAAAATTACCTTCTCAAATTGCTGTTCCATGGAATAGGTGTTTTGTTAAGCCGTCGAAGAATTAAAGATGGAGGCAAATGGAAATCATCCAGGCTTTATTAGGAGCAAACGGACGGGCTCGAGGCTCCCTGGGAAGGGAAGGAAAGGAGAGCCATGAGGCCGAACCGGAACCAAACTGGGCTGGGTTTTTAAGGCCTGCGGGTGAGGGAGGGGAGGGGCTGGGTAGGAGGAAGTGGTCTTTGGAATGTATAGTGCTTCCACCCCCCAGGGTGCTGCCGACGCTGGGGGCTATGGATGCCAGGATATTGCCATTAATGGTCAAGGCGGTCAGGCTGCACCTGGGGTGGGGGGATGGTTTATGGCTTTCTCCGGCGGGTGAATGCTTGGACACCTTGGACAATAGGGTTTGGGAAAAAACTGCTTTGGTTTTCCTTCTTACTCTAGCATTCTAATATTCAGAGCATGTACAAAGGCAACAAAAAGCTAAAAAGCCAGAGATGTCAAAGAGAGCTCGGGAATCAGGTCAGCAGGCAGTGAGGATTTAGAACAGTGCTGTTGAAACATGGATGTTTGGCTGTAGGTTTGGGAGGCAGATGGAGTAGTGAAGTGGAAGTGTTACCCAATGGGGTCTGGGTCAGACCAGGACTGCCTTGGGCTGGCCTGGAGTGTGTGGGTTCTTGACTTCATGAAGAAAAGATTTCACAACACAAGTCCAGGTGATTTTGAGAGTGCATTTAATAAAGCTGGGGACAGTGAAACCAAGGAAGGCCTTAGGGTAAAAGAAGTCGGGTTGCTTTGGTTTTGGAGAGACTTTTTAAGAAAAAAGTGAGCCACACTAGGCAGCGTGAACTCACTGAAAAGTCAGTCACAGTGACAGAAGTGAGTTAGGGCAGGGCTGCTTTTACCTCACTGGGAAGTTAGAGAAAAAGGGGGATCTTGGAGACAGGTTCAGGGGGTTAGCCTGGGACAAGCTCCTGCTGCCTGCTGCTCCCCTGGTTTCAAGTCTCGAGGGGACCCTTAGAGTTTAGCAAAAAGAAAGCAAAAAAAATTCATGTACAAGAAAAGGCTTGAGAGAGAGAGAGAGAGAGAGAGAGAGAGAGAGAGAGAGAGAAAGAGAGAGAGAGAGACCCCAGATTGGGTCCTTTGTCTTGAGGCTTCTGTCTCCCCTCAATTGTGGGAATCCTGGGGGAGGCCTCGAGGGAAGGCCTTAATAGCATATTCATGAGTTGTCCTTCAATTTGTTGGTTTATCAAAATGAGTGTATTAAAGGGTCAGGGTCATTATCTGGTGAGTTTCATCTTTAAAGAATGTCATTGAAGAGGGACTGGGAGGGAGGTGGGTCTGCCTCCACATGGTCTGGAATGTGTAAACCGTTTGCTCCTAAGTGTCCTTGGTTAGGGAAGATAAGACCTTGTGATTCATCAGGTGTCCGTAAATTGATCAAATTGTTTGGTCTTATCTTATTATTTTGTCTCAATTTCCCTCATTCCACTTCCCAAAGGAATTTTCCTAGCATTCTTAGTAGCCTGCCTCAGAATAGTGGAATTAAAATAACAACAGCAAAATAACACTGACAAGCCTAGAATTAAGCAATTTTGCTACAAAGGGAGAGAGATGAACCGTTAGGGTCACAGAAACTTTCTGAGATAAATTGAAACTTTTTTCCATGGAAATGTAGTGGAAGAACCTGGAACTGGGACTGGAGACCTGCATTCTAGTCCAAACATGTCAGTGACTGGATGGTTTGGGCCGGTCACCTTACCTCTCTGGCATCAGTTTTCTTCGTTTGTAAAGGAGAGTCTATACACCTGTGGGCTCTTTAGGTTTTAGAATTACACAACGTTGTTTACATCCAGTGTAAGTTAGTCAGGATTGAGTTTTTCACCAAGGCATTTGGTAAGTGAGGAAATATGTCTGAAGAAGTGAGAGCTGAGACCTAGATGAGAGAGAAGTAGGTCAGAGAGGCTCCCTTTTACAAGCTCAGTGAGGATGGATCTTTACTGGTTCTCTCTGAGACCGAGTTTTAGCTCCTGGGAGTTCTCTACAGAATTGCACACAGACTAGATAGTATCTG
This sequence comes from Murina feae, assembly GCA_004026665.1. Taxonomy (NCBI): domain Eukaryota; kingdom Metazoa; phylum Chordata; class Mammalia; order Chiroptera; family Vespertilionidae; genus Murina; species Murina feae. Next base: position 1,763 of record PVJC01036323.1, on the reverse strand, counting down.
TTCAGTTGGCTTCTTATGTTTCCGTGGCTTAAATTCCCACCTAAACCCACAAGACGTCTGAACTAGATTGAGTAGTCATTACAACTCCTAAGAAATGTATTTACTTGATTAACTTTCACCCAGATTTATGTGGGGTTTTTTTGTTCCATAGATAATGGCACTTTAGTGAGCTGTTTCCATTTTTTTTTTTTTTTTTGATTTGTAGTCTTGCAGCATTTTTTAGATTTGATTTTCTTGAATAGTTGCTAAGGTAAAATTAGCTCTAGTGATCTCATAATTATCAGACACAGTAATGTATGTCTTGGTAAATAGTTTCAAATCAAAGTGTGTTTTCAAGTATTATAAATATATACTTCTAAGTGTGATTATGGACACTGATTCATTCCACAAGGGCTTGGTACACACATACTGTACACCAGGCAATGTGCTAAGTGGTAGGGATGAAGCAGTGAAAAAATGCATTGTCATCCTATGGTGCCTATCTTCAAACGGAGAATTTTCTTTGTAAACATTCTCTCCCTCATTCACTTTTATATGATGATATATAATGACTAGAGGCCTGGTGCATGAATTTGTGCATGGGTGGAGTCCCTCTGGGTGGCCTGCGGAGATGGGGCCCCCGCTTGCACCCCCAATACCCCCAACCCTGTAGCCCCACCTGGCACCCTGCCTTGGCCTGGCATCACCCCCTTACCTGCTCCACCATCCTGCCTGCAGAGTAATCAGTCAGGGCTGGGCCCCCCACCGTTGCTGCTGGTCACTGTCAACAAGGCGATCGGGCCACTGCTCTCACCCGCCTTGGCCTGGTGCCACCCAGTCACCTGCTCCACCATCCTGTCATGGTCCCTCTCTTGTCAGGGCCCATTGGGGCCAACATGCCTCCACTGCTGCCCACTGCCAGTACTGCAGTGCTGACACCTGCCATATTCCACACTGTCCCCTGGTGGTCAGCATATGTCATAGCGAGCAGTTGAACTGGTCTCCCAGTCGAATTCCTGGTTGAACCACCGCCTGAGGGGACAATTTGCATATTGGGCATTTATTAATAGGATTCTATCCTATATAATAAAAGGTTAATATGCAAATCAAACAGCAGACCAACCGGTCACTATGATGCACACTGACCACCAGGGGGCAGACGGTCAATGCAGGAGCCATCCCCTGGTGGTCAGTGCACTCCCACAGGAGGAGCGCTGCTCAGTCAGAAGCCGGGCTCATGGCTGGCGAGTGCAGCGGCAGTGGCGGGAGCCTCTTCTGCCTCAGTGGCAGTGCTAAGGATGTCCAACTGCCGGCTTAGGCCTACTCTAGGACTGCGAGAGGGCGCAGGCTAGGCTGAGGGACTTCTCCACCCCCAAGTGCACGAATTTTGTACATCAGGCCTCCAGTTCAAGTTACAAAAGAATGATAAAGTGGTAACCTTCAGTGAAGCTTTACAGAAAGGAAATGTGCTTTATCACCTGATTTACCTGTTGACCTAAACATAAAAAGGCCAAAGTAAGAGGCAATAGCATTTATTTGAGATAAAAATAATAGCGTACCTGGCTAGTATGGCTCAGTGGTTGAGCATCAACCTATGAACCAAGAGGTCATGGTTTGATTCCCAGTCAGGGCACATATCTAGGTTGTGGGCTCAATCTCCAGTAGGGGCCATACAGGAGGCAACCCATCAATGATTCTCCCTTTTTCTTTTAAATTAAATTAAATTAAATTTTATTGTTTAAAGTATTATAAATAGTAGTACATATGTCTCCTTTCCCCCCCCC
>PVJC01036322.1:0-17751 GCA_004026665.1 Murina feae | reverse complement strand
TCCTCCCTCCCTTCCTTCCTTCCTTCCTTCCTTCCTTCCTTCCTTCCTTCCTTCCTTCCTTCCGAGAAAGTTATTTAATGGCTGCATAGTATAACAGTCATTGTTGTCCTGGATGCAGATGGTTGTTGCAGATGCTGGGGTTGGAGAGGTACATAAAGTCATTGAGGAAGTGAGAAAGGCACCGGATGTAAGTGTGTGAGGGCAATGAGCATTAATGATGAAGGTGGTAAAGATGAGGAGGGGCGGCCAACCAGTGATGACCAGACAATCACTTGAGGAACTCTTGGTGCATGAAGTGTGCTCCCTTGGGAAGTGGCTTGAATGAAGGGAGTCTGGTTCCCACCATGATGAGAAGTGGAGGGGAACAGGAGTTATGATCAGGGTATAGCAGGCTTTTCTCAGGGTAGCAGGAAAAGGGCAGGGACGAAAAGGGCTTGGCATGGAGGCTGGATACAGATGAGGCTTTGGGAGGACAAATCAAGGGGTAGGTTTTGCCCTTAATCGGAGGAAGAGTTCAGTGGACTTAGAATTTTATGGGCCTATTTTTTTTTTAAAAGGTAATTGTGTAACTTCTTTTGATTTTCATTTCATAATAGGTTATATATTTGAGCATAATCTCAGCACACAAGACAGTTATTTAAATTGTACACATTTTTCACACACAATTGTATTTTGATATATAATCTTTATATATAAAGAGTCAGGGTCCATAATGTCCAAAATGACTTAAGAGACCACCAAATGCCAGGTTGTGCGCGCAGCAGACTCGGGTGGGTGGGGATTGGCGATTGGGCTGAACTTCTGACCTTTTGGAGAGAGAGAGAGGCAGGGCTGATCAGCAGCTTCCATGGTCCCATCCAATTATTAGTGTCCACATCTTGCCATAAGACTTGTGGTTTCTGAGGTGGGTTATTGAAGATTGAAAAGGATCATTCAGATTAAAAATTTAAGGGTAAAGCGTGCTTTGGATAGTATTATAGCTGTGTCCTTGAGTCCCATATTCCCTTTTTTTGTTTTACTAGCATACCCTTCAAGGTTGCATGGGCATATTTAATGATGGTCTACCTTGTGGATTATAAGGGATTCCCGTGGAATGCTGGATGGACCACATTCTGCAAAAGGTGGTGAAGCCAAGGCTGCTATAAGCAGACCCATTATCAGTTTATCTTGGTTAATATAGCTACAACTGGAAACAGGTCTTATTGAATTAATGCAAAGAAATGTATTGCCGCTTATTAAGAATTGCCAAATACTGGAGGGACAGGTAGGGAGAGAAATATATAATTTACCAAATTGCTTTAAAAATGCTTCCTTACATCTGAAAAGCAAAAAGTTTAAGAATCAGCAATACTTGCAAATGACACAGAATCTGGTCCTTTCTGCAAAACACAATATTCCACAATAACAATTGGAGCTATAAATGAAAGCTTAATATAGTTATTATTGTTTGACAAAGCTTCCCATGTACCTTGAGCAGAAAATTTTCCTTCATCAGAGAGAAAATAAATACTTGAGGCATTCCAGAGCCTATTGGAGTGATCTAAAGCCAATTCTAGGTCAAGAAAAAGTTTCTTAAAAATCAAACCCTGGAAGGTTTGTCAAACTTATTTTGAATACCCACAAATAGGCTGTTGTTCACAAATCTCATCTTATTCTGTTCTCCATAGCAAATATTGACTGGTGTCTAAAGTTGTTTTAGCCAAAATCTGCCAGTTCCAATGCGTCACATGGTAATTTTCAGACAAGGCATTAAGGAGTCCTTTTTTAAATGGACTGTTAGCCCCATTTTCTCTAATACTTTTCCATATTTCTTTAAAGGTATTAAAGGAGAGTGGTTCATGTATCTGATTACCTTGCTGATCTTACATAACTGGGCAAGCCAAAAGCTCTCCTTCTAACATAGCTTGCCTGACACATGATCCTATAACTGAGGATCTAGTTGAGAGTCTTCCCACACAAGAGGTGGAGGGTTGGGGGCTTTAAGTATTACAGACTTTACAGGCTCTGCTTCAGGAGGAGGGGGCGCTAATAAATCCTCCTGGCATTCTGTAGGCTTTTGATCCTCAGTATGAAGTGAGCATAGTGCAGTTCGAACAAGAGCCCATAGGGTTAAAGATGACAACGGTAGTTATTTTCCCTGGGCCTGATTTATCTATCTTTAAATTCCTACCTACTTGTTTGCAGAGATCAAGGTCTAATGTTCCAGCATCAAGGAAGCAAAGATTCTAAATTATAAGAATCTGCAACAGGCTCCTTAATTGTTCTTCTGTAACTGAGGCACAACTTGCTTTTAATAACTTTTTAAGTAATAGAGATTTATTATTCGGTGGGCAGCTGCTGTCCTATTATGAAACCTTAGCTAAAAAACATACCCTTGAACCTGGAAATTCCAAGTGGGCTCCAATGACTTACTGCACAGTTACTCTTTGTTTTCTTACTCTTTGTTTTTGAGATTTCTGCCACCTCTTGTTGAGTTCCTTGGACACCACCTTGCTGGGGCTGACAAGCAGACCCCAAGCAACGGAGAATGGATTAGTCTGACAACATTTGCTATGAAAGAGAGGGCTAAGGGACTGCCTGGCTAAAGGAACCAGACAGCCTCGATTGCCTGCCTCATTAAGCTTTTGTTGTAACAGCAATTTGAGGTAAAGTTTATATTTTAGATACAATCAGTAGGATAATATTGGGAGGACACGTGTGTTTATAGTGTCAAAAGATTAAGAATAAGGATTCCAGTAAACATCCGTGGGTCTGCATGTGCACAAGGTCAAGGAATAATTAGGAGCATCGCCTTCGGGACTCCCCTAAGTGGGAATTCTGATAAACAGGGAGGCAGCCTTCCATACACTTCCCTTTTCTTGGAATGTCCTCCTTACAAACTTTCCAACCAAATCTTGTGTACTCCCCAACAGGCAACCAGTAGTTTTTGCCACAACTGAAAAACTAGCTATTGCTACACTTGTTGGAAATGAGTGAAGAAGTTCACTGTAGCCCAAGAGACATTCCTACGCCTACCTTTGTAGGAATAGTAGTTATAGCAGTAGTAACAATAGTAATAGAAATGATAACAATAAACTTAACAACAAAAACACTTACTTGACATTTTTACTATGTGCTTTATATTGATACCTTCATTAATAGCTGAAGAAACTGAAGCATAGAGGGGTTATGAACCTGACCAAGGTACAGATATTTAGGGGGGTGGTGCCTTTTTAGGCTCAAGTCCCTCAATTATATTCTGAACTAGAAGCCCAATGCATGAAATTCATGCAAGAGTAGGTCTTCCTTCCCCCAAGTTGCTGGCACCAGCTTCCCTCTGGCACCTGGGACCTGGGCTTCCCTCACAGGCCCCGCTTCATCCAGATTATCATTCTGTCTAATTATCCTATTATACTTTTATCTAATCTAATAAAAGAGTAATATGCAAATTAGCCATCACTCTGAGACACCTAAGCCACACCCACCAGCCAAGCCATGCCCACCAGCTGATCAGAACAGCTATATGCAAATTAACCCAGCCAAGATGGCGGCCAACAGCCATGGAGCTAGAGCAAACAGGAGATTTCCGTTGCACCAGCAATGGAGTTGAAACTGCCTGCCTAGGCAGGCCGGGCCTCTGCTCAAGGCAACAATGTTCAATTATAGAAGCCATGGAGCTGAAGCAAACAGGAGGCTTTGTTGCCTGACTAGGCCTCTGCTCAAGGTAACAAAGTTTCAATTATAGAAGATAAACCCCCAGAAACCTGATTCCAGCCAGCCTCGCTGGGACATTGGGTCAATGGGAGCTGTGGGCAGCCTGAAAATGGCCCTCAGCTCCTCATCCAGCTAGCCACACCCCCATGGGGTGAGGGTTCCCACTGGGGGGCTTGGCCAGCCTGAAAACAGCCATCAGCCCCTCACTCAGGCTATCCAGGCACGCCAGCAGGTGGACATCCCCCGAGGGGTCCCAGACTGCGAGAGGGCACAGGCTGGGTTGAGGGACCCCTCCCCCCTGAGTGCACAAATTTGTGCACTGGGCCCATAGTTATAGATAAGTAAGATTATTGGGTGGGACTTTCAATTAAATGATGTACATCTAGGCAATGTTTTTTTCTTTTTTTACTTATTAACTCAATTGGTAGACCCACATGCTGAGTGATTAGTTTTTATATTCAAGTGACTGTTGGAAATTTGTGGGTTTTTTTTAGTGTACAGATAATTACTTCGAAAATTCCCCCTAAGATAGTTCCCAATTAGGACATATTCAACTCATTTCTATCATGATCTTATTAGATTGAACTTGGTGCCTTTGAAATAGCTGGTAAGTATTCTTTCATCTGGTGTCAGTTACTAATATTCACCGTAAACGTTCCCTTTTCTATGCACCCCCTTCCTGCTGTCCCTGGCTATTGCCTATGATAATGTCATTTAAGTGTGATTATTTCTATTATCACCTCTAACTCCAAGGGAAACAGTTTCTGAGAAGTGGAATGTGGGAGCTCTTGAAGTGCCTGATGCATTTCTCATACTTCTTTTTCTTCGTCATTCCAATTTTTAAGGTAGTAGGGCCATCCCAATATTTGGGGGCTTTAGAGGTATGTTGATGAGCAAAATATGGGGCACAGTTGAAGAGATTTTTAGGGTAGAAAAGATGAATATTTATTTGGAATGGTATAATGATAGAATGGAGGTTGCTCTTTAAATTGTTCTACAAAAATAAGCGCCTCCTGTGTCCTGATATAGGTAAGACTCTGATTATGGGCCTTAAGGAAAAATGTGTCATGTGCAGCATTAACAAAGGCAGACTCTGCTCACATCTGCCAACAGCTAAGAGGCAGATTCCTGTGGTAACATCTCTGAATTATAAACAATGCCATAACAACATTTGCAATTTGCAATGTCATCAGCTAAAATAAGAGATGATTATTGTTCTCTAAATCGTTTTGCTAATATTTTGAGAAACTGAAATCTAATGTTGCTAAATCAAATCTCTATGGATTCCACAGGGCACTGAGCACATTATAAAATTTCACTGTGTTCTGAGTATGTCCCCATTAAGACTGCTGGCTACTGCATTTTTATTGCTCCCCTGGGAGTTTTATTGAGTTAATGCTACCAGTAAGCAGTAGTGTTTTCCTAGCCTCCCTGGTATACCTGCCTCCCAACTAGGTCTGTAGCCAATGGACCTGGGAAGTTAGGTTATGACCATACATCTTTGGCACCTTCATGAAGAGGGAAAGCAATTAGAAGTTAGTGTGAAGTATGGTGTGGCTATAAAATAAAAAAGTATAAGTACTTAAATAATCTTTCCATAATGAGGAATGCTAGGATAGCATTGCATCCCAAGATGAAAGTAGTGAAGGGTAGGAAAGTCAGTGGCATTAATGCTTTAGGTTGATGATCATTTGTTTGTCTTTCATCATTATAATCGCTATTATTTACCCTTATTATTATTATTAGTGAATGGCTGTTGAGCACTCTTTGTGAGCTAGCACTGGGCACAATGCTCTACTTGCATTGTTTGATTTTATTCTTATAAGTTAGGTACTATTATTGACCCTATTTTTCATATAAGAGAACAAAAGTTTCCAGTGGTATGCTGACTATGCTTATTGTCATGTCATAAGAAGAGGTTGAGCTTAGAGCTGGACTCATGAACTTTCATGAAAACCATTATACTATACTGTCTACTTTATAGAAAAGTTATAAATCTGAAGGGTAAGAACAGCCCTCAATTTAGAATAGTTGTAGCACCTTTGTTCATCCACTTCTAACAAATTAAAAGAGTTAAAAATTAAGGAAAAGAGTTAGAAAGTATTTGAAAATGTCTTTTTTATAGTTGTATCTATTTGCTTTAGGGTATATTTTTTTTCTAAGTTTCATAACAAAATTATAAGATAGGTATCATTGTTCATCAATAAGGAAACAGAGAAACAGTGGTTAGTTGCTTGCTCAAGGTTATCCAACTAGCAGGCAATGGAGTCCAGCGTGGATCGCACATCTATCTAATTCCAAACCTGGGCTCTTTCACTATCTCCCATGACATCATGTGTTTGTGTGTGTGTGTGTGTGTGTGTGTGTGTGTGTGTCACTTGTATATATGGGCAAATTTCAACACCTTTCAGACAGCAACCACATTCATTTTTGCCTATTTATTAAGGTTCACTAGCCGAGTCAGTTTGTCCTCTACATTTCATAGGTGCTCATTTTCACATTATATTCTTTCATCTCCTACCAGAGTCCTCATTGCTCTGCACTATATTTGTCTTACTTGTCTCATTCCTTGGGTTTTGAGAGCCTTGAGGCTTGGTCACAATTGTGTGCCAATTGCCTGGTGCAAGGTCAAAGTTATGGTGAGTGCTCAATACACATATGTTGAACAAAGCAGAGCACACCTGATGCATACTGCATGGGGAAAGCAGGCTTTTCTGTAGGGTAAGTAACTGGCTTTGGGACGCATAATTTTCCATGTAAAATCTTGAGTCTGCTACTGGTTACTGGGCAACCGGCTCAGTGACTGGCGTCTTGCCACGCTTTGTAATCCTCTGGAAATTACATTTTGAGAACACAAGCTCCTCTTTGTGACAGGCAATTACACAACTAACTGCATATAAATTATACAGCTATTTTGATTTTTAAAATGTTAGGAGGACATTCAATTTAAAAATATTTTTGATGTTCATGATATATTTATGTTAGTCCACAAAGGATTAAATTTCTTTCTACTTAGTTCTATTCATGAATCAGGACTTGGTAATGGGCATGTAGGATCTGGTCTCTGTCTTTCCGCTAAGGCAGGGCTGGGAGGAACAGGGTGAAAACCATGGCATTGTTATCAAAAAGAGTCGTTGGCCTTTACTTGAAGTCAATGAGAAATCTGTAGCCCAAGAATTTGGGTCAAATTTGGGTCTTCTACTTGGAGAAAATATACACTTCTTCAGAATCTTTATTGGTATGTGAGCTAATAGAGTGGTTTTAGGGGTTTTATTGGTATAACCAGGATCTTATGTGGTCCCAATCATACACTGTCCCCCTACCTGCTTCAACACCATGGTGGACTGACTCTACCACATTTGTTAAGATTTTACTCTTCTCAATCAATATTTCAGGAAATTAAGTGGGTACTTTTATCTAATAAGACTCTGCAACCTTCATCCTCTCTAAAATAACACTGGCTTTCCACTCTGCTTTGGGGAAAGCTGAAAGAGTTTTGGGCTTAGAAAAAGGTAGAGTCATTAAGGATTTTTCAGACATACTTGAGCATTCCAATACTCTATGAATGGCACTTTGATAGAGAAACTTAACTATTTATTTATTTTTAATTCTTTATTGTTTCAAGTATCACATAAGTTTCCTTTCCCCTCCCCATTGACCTCTCCCGGACTGCTCCTAATCCCCAGCACCTGCCCAATTTTTTTTTGCCACTAGGTTACCTATGCTAACTAGATAAAACTTAAAGAATCTTTGTCTTTGCTCTTAGTTTCCCTATAAATTTTTTCCAGCCTGTGTGGTTTTCTGATATTTGTCTTCATTGTCTCCCTAGAAGGACCATAAAGGAAGACTTCCACTCAAATTCTTTTTAAAAAAATATATTTTATTGATTTTTTTTACAGAGATGAAGGGAGAGGGATAGAGAGTGAGAAACATCGATGAAAGAGAAACATAAATCAGCTGCCTCCTACATACCCCCTACTGGGGATGTGCCCACAACCAAGGTACATGCCCTTAACTGGAACCGAACCTGGGACATTTCAGTCCTCAGGCCGATGCTCCATCCACTGAGCCAAACCGGCTAGGGTCCCACTCAAATTCTTTGTTCTCTGGTTCAGCAGTTTAATGTAATGCTTGTCTCCATATATATGATCAACTACCATATGTGTCATACATTGCTGATCTGTACTGTGAGTTCCAGAATAACCAATCTTTGGATCTTAACTTCATTAATACGTGTAAGAGTTCCAGTAGTACAATTATATCCAAGTACATTTTAGAAATTTTGAATATGTTTGATTGGACCAATAGAAGCCAGAAAGTGTGATTAAAAAAAAAGTGCCCATCTTTTGGAAGGCAGTGGAGTCTGATGGCAACAGAGCTATTGACTATGTTAAAAGTCCAAAGGCAAGTATACAATGTTTTGTAATTCAACAAATTACGTTGATTTATGTGCTTGGGATATAGACCTGTAGCCTAGTTGCATGGGGAGACAGATAAGTAAACAGAGCAAAACACATTAGTGTGATAGAGATCAAGCCTATGAATATGTAAAACAAGGACACTTAACCTAGTTGTTGGTTTTAACAATAAACTTCTTATTGAGGGTCTATTATGGGCCAAACACTAACTTACTTTATATATATCATATTTAACTCCCCTACAGCTGTATGTACTTATTTATTTCATGGCCAATAAACTTAGTGGGGGCAGACATTACCATCAAATGTGAGTGCCACTTTTACTGGCACCTTTTTACATGCCATTTATCATGAAGTGAGATCACAGCCATGACTTTCTGACATACAAGTTGGCTGGAATTAGAACCATACTTGGTATAATTCATTTCCCTTGATCCAGACAAACAAGGAAGACAGATTACAATAGGACTTCTGAGCTAATTACTTAGTGGCAAGCTGTGATTCCAAAACCACAAAAGAAGACCAGCAGGAGAAATTTTCATAAAAATACGCTTCAGCATTGCTTTGGGTCATATGGTATAAACCTTGGCAGGGACTTGTGTGTGTGTTTTTTACAGCTTAAGTTCCATGCTTATTCAGAGGTATATGGCACACATTGAACAAAGGGAGTATATGCCCAACTAAGCATGGAGACTGCGCTGCCCACCCAGACAAACTTTAGAAACGTAATAGGCAGAGCACAACTCCATGTGTCCCCAATGTGGAAGCCATTCTGGGTGTGTGTGCAACCGCATTGCCACATGAGGATGGTTTCACTGTCAGTGCAGTATCCAAAATTCCAGACAATCATACGTAAATTATAGCCTTTCAATAAAGGAATGCATTGTCTTAATTTTTGTTGTAGTCATTGGAAGGGAACAAAACCTAAAACCCTAAAAGAATCCTTGCATTTCAAAGGTTTAATTTTGACAAGTAGCCAAAGGCCAGATCCCAGGGATTTTGAAGACCTTTTATTTCTTTCCAAATCTCCAGTGGCCACCCACCTTTTTTGAGATTCCATTCCTTCCAGCAGCCTGTGTTTTGGGGGTCAATATATTCCACTTATTACTGACAGTGAGCAAAATCTACCTATACGTCACAACACAAGTAGAAATGTATTTACCACCTAATCGTCAGGTCGACAGTTTGTCAGACAGAAATGCAATTCCTGAGAAGGAGAAAGCAACACTAAATTCTTCCTTTCTCGGATGAATGCCACAACACGAACTCTGAGCAAATTCTGTTGTAGGCAGGATTAAAGGAAGGGAGCTTTTCAGTTTCGCTTTTCTTGTCTCCCTCATGTTTTCCTATTTCAGATAACCTGCCTCCTTTTCCTTACCTCCCAGCTATAGTTGCTGGTGCTCATTTCATGGAATCCTAGAGGTGTAGAATTAAAAATAAACTTAAAGGACAAAGTCCTTTGATCCCCTACTCAATTTACACATTCTCAGCCCTTCCATGTCACTCCTGGCAGGTGGTCAGGAAACTGCTGGCTGAAGGCTCCAGGTGAGGAGAGAGCATGCAACTCCACTTCCCACTGTGAACAACTTTGTTTGCAGGGGTCTTCCTTCAGCTCAATAAAATTTACCTCCTCTTTAAAGTCCTTTGAAAATACATTTGTTGGTCCTAAGTCACCTCCCTGGAATCAATGCCACTTGAACACTGTAGCTGATCTTCCAAATATTTAACACTAGCTCTTGTGACTTCTCTGGTTTTTACTTTCTTGATTTCCCCTTCTAGATTAAGTCTCCATATCCCTGGACTTATCTTATGATACATACTCTAGCCTCTGTGTGCCCAGAGGTTTGGGGAATGCCCTACTTCCCTGCTGGGCTATCAGATCTCTGGTTTTGCTCCAGAGCTTAGGACTACACTCCTCCTCACACCTTCCCCCTGTGACCACACCTTGTCTTTGTCTCAGGTTGACTTTATATTTCAGTAGGATTTCTAGGTTCCAGGAGAACATGAGCTGCTTTGAGCTATGTGCATGGCTTGACATCGCCTCCATTCTCTTCTTTCTATGCATCACTCCAGCTGTCAAGGTTAATTTTGACTTCATTTTGAATCTTGAAGCAGTCCATCATTGTACCTTTTACATCTTCATCTTTATCCCTAAAATTACAGATCAGGACCAAGTCAAGTGCAGGCTCAGACAGATGTGGGGTGGAGTTAGCTCTGCCTCTTTGGGGCTATGGCCACATTACTTACCCTCTTTAAGCTTCAGTTTTCTCATCTGTAAAATGGTGGCATTAGTAGTTCCTCTTTTGTGAAGTGGTTGTGTGAATTAAATGAGATAAAGTGCTTGGCACAGCATTTTATGAGAGCTCATAGAATGTTAGCTACTACTGGTATTTCAGTACCATTAAACACCTTCATATAATTCAATGTAGATATAGTTTTTCTAATATCTATCTTCTTTCTGGCCCCTATGACATTGAGGAGAGGCAAGGAGCAAGACCTGCTGGTGTCCCAGGGCTCTGGAGAGGTGAGCTGAGGTGGAGTGCAGGGTTCCAAAGTCCAGCACTGCTGTTCACTGGGCGACCTGAGCAAAGCGCTTAACTCCTCAACGTCTCTGTGAGTGCCTTTGTACAATGGGAGTGGTAACGGCACTGATGTTTGTGAGGATTTAATGAGTTAATAAATGTCCCCCAAATAAGCAGTTGGTAGGAATCTTGAAATGTGACCACATTAAGGCCTTTACAAAAACAATAATAGATGTTTACTGAGTATTTATTTCTAATGTGCCAGGTACTGACCTGCATGAAGTACTGACCTACAAGTCAACTCTAGGGTGTTGAGGTATTATACTCAGCTAGATCTTCAAGTGGCCCACAGATTGGGATAGATTGGGGAGAGGATTGGGTGAAGATCATCTTTAGTCTTAATATAGAACATTTGATATCTGGGGATGTTATTAGAGTGCTGGCAGTACAATAACTATTGCTGTCAATTGCTACCTGGTAAACATCAATTTCTAATTTTTATTACCTTCTTCATCAGGAGCTCCTACTAGGACACTATTAGCTATCCTAACTGGTTGCCTTCTTTTCTTCCTTTTTACTTAAATTTTTTTTCTTGATTTTCATCTTTCCTTCACTCTGATTTGGTTTAATCTCCTTGCCCAGGAGTCTTCTAGAGTCATTCTCTCTGACCTATGCCCATCTCCACTGTGAATTATCCTTCAGTTAGTTTCTAATTATATATATATATATATATATATATATATTTATATGTTTTTATTGACTTTATAGGAAGAGGAAAGGAAAGGAATAGAGAGATAGAAACATCAATGAGAAAGAAACACCAATCGGCTGCCTTCTGTATGCCCCTTACTGGGGATCGATCATATGCCCTCACTGGGAATGGAACTGGTGATCTCTTGGTCCATGGGGTCAAAGCTCAGCCACTGAGCAACACTGGCTGGGCTCCAATTATATTTTATTTTCCAAAAATTCATCTAGATCTTTTCTTGCTTCATACCTCTATTTCTTTTATGGGCTGAATCATGTCCTTCCAAAATTCATATGCTATAGTCCTTGCACTTATACCACAGAATGTGACTGTATTTTGGGGTAAGGTCTTCAAAGAGGGAATTAAGATTAAGTGAGGTCAGTAGGTGGACCTAATCTGATATAACTGGTGTCTTTACAAGAAAAGGAAATTTAGATACTGAGACACACAGAAGAAAGACCATGCATGTAAAGACCCTGGGATAAGACAGTTATCTATGAGCCAAGGAGAGAGGCTCTCAGAAGAAACCGACCTTGCTGACACCATAATCTCGGACTTCTAACTTCCAGCACTGTGAGGAAGTAAATTTCTGTTGTTTAAACCTCCCAATCTGCATACTTCATTATGGTGGCCCTAACAAACTAATACCTTTTCCATTCTTGGACCTTTTATAAGAGAATTTCTTCTTATACTTCTTTACTGTGATTCAATAAGATAAAGGAGGGGAAGTTAATGCATGTTTTCTGTCTTCCAACTTGAACTGGAGGCCAGAGTAACTTTTGAGCTGCTTTCCTTCTGGATGATGACTGGGTACAGGGAGGTGGGCTAGGAGGTCTGGGGTTTGTTTAATTCTTATGGGTAAATCCAGCTATAGCTCTCATTTCTTAAGTTTTACAATGTGCCAGGACCTGTGCTAAGGTCTTTACAAATATCATCTTATTTAATCATCCAGCCATCCTAGGGGGCAGATGCACTTCGCATACAAAGAAAACTGAGTCACAGAAAGGCTGAGTCATGCTGTGCCAATTGGACTGGCACTTTGATACATGAGCAAATTCACCCCAGGGGTGTCTTCTTGATTAGATTTTGCCAAGTTTCGAAGTTGACTCTATCTTGTTTAACAAAGAGTCATTTAAAGGGAGAAATTATTGCCTTAGCTGGTTTGGCTCAGTGGATAGAGCATCAGCCTATGGACTGAAGGATCTTGGGTTCGATTCTAGTCAAGGGTACATGCCTGGGTATGCAGGAGGCAGCCGATTGATGATTCTCTCTCATCATTGAATTTCTCTCTCTCTCCCTTTCCCTTCCTCTCTGAATCAATACAAAATATAAGAATAATAAAAATAAAGGGAGGCCCTAATTGATTTGGCTTGGTGGATAGAGCATCGGCCTGTGGACTGAAAGGTCCTGGGTTCGATTCTGGTCAAGGGCATGTACCTTGGTTGCAGGCACATCCCCAGTGGGAGGTGTGCAGGAGGCAGCTGGTCGATGTCCTTCTCTCTTCCTCTCTGTCCCTCTCCCTTCCTCTCTGTAAAAAATCAATAAAATTTAAAAAAAAATAAAGGGAGAAATTACTTAACTGATATTTGAAGCAATCTGTCAGTGACATCATCTCTATTGCTAGATTAGTCTCTAATCTCCTATTGCTTTAACATTTGGTTAGCCTCACTTGAAGCATGAATTGCACAGATTTTCATCGAGTTGCTTTTGATTGATAGTACTGGTGTAATGGTGTATATGAGTGAAAGGAAGTAGGCAATTCTCCTTATCTTTCATTCACGTCAGCAAAGTTTCATCTGTGTGTACACCATTGTGCTAACAGGAGTGCGGCACAGTCTCTTATGCTACAGGAAGATAGGAAGTGCACACATGACCCCAGGAAGAGAGATATCCAGTATCGTTTCCTTTTCATCTGTTGCAATGGCCCTGAAGCTAGAAAAATAACAAAAACTTTACTCTGACCTCACAGTTCCTTGACCTTCAGTTCTATTGACTTTTGTCTCAATTGCTTTTTCATTTTTCAATCCCTTGGATACATTTGTATTCATCATCTCCAGTAATAGCTCCGCCTTTATGTTTTAAAAGCCAATCAGATCTCTTGCACTCTCTTATTCCACTGAATCTTCTTTTTGACTCATATACTTCTCTGGCCTTGCAAATGTCCATCCTGTCTGTCTCAACTTAGCAGTTGTCATTCTCAGTCTCAAGTCTCATTCCCTTACGCAATTCCCATAGTTCTCTTATATGTTCCGTCAATTCCTTCCCATCCTAAATTCTTTCATTCTACACAACTCATGTGACTTTTATGATTTTCAGTTTGCATTTATATCCCATTAATTTATTTGTTCTTTTACCAGCTCTTTATTGAGTACCTACTCTGCATCAATAGCTAGACGTAGTGGTAAACAAGATCACTGGAGAGCCCACTCTCAGGGAGCTTACGTTTTTGTGATGGGAGATGGACAATATATGGTTCATCTCAAGCCAATGAGAGCAAAGCACACAGCCCGGCAAGTGGTGGCCATTGCACACTTATGGTTTCCAGTTTCACTAAGGCCCTCAGCAATGCTCATCTAAATAAGTTGTCTTTGGTTAGCACTGTCTCCTGTTCCTTTTGGCAACTATTCTATACCACCCACCTCCTTTTTTTTACCCCAGCACATTTGTGTGTGTTTTTTTCTTTTCTTTTTTTTTGTTTTTTTTTCTTCTTTTTTTTTTAAAAAAAATATATATTTTATTGATTTTTTACAGAGAGGAAGGGAGAGGGATAGAGAATTAGAAACAATGATGAGAGAGAAACATCACTCAGCTGCCTCCTGCACACCCCCCACTGGGGATGTGCCCGCAACCAAGGTACATGCCCTTGACTGGGATCAAACCAGGGACCCTTCAGTCCGCAGGCCGATGCTCTATCCACTGAGCCAAACTGGTCAGGGCCCAGTACATTTGTTATCAGAAAATAATTTCTCCTCATACTTCCCTGATAAATCAAGGTTTTCAGTCATGGACTCTGTCAATTTCATAGCTCCTCTCCCTTCGAAGACAGCCTTCTACATCAACACTTTTCCTTCCCCATTTCTCTCTGGTCTGGGGCCATGAGCTTTCCTTCTTCTTGGTCAAGGCCAACTTTTCCACCTTGATGCTTAATCTTGTTTAGTCTGGTCACAGAACATTTCTTTATCATTATTCTCACATCGATTATCTTCACTCCCTTTTGCCTTCTTTCTGCCAGTTGAGAAATATACTCAATTTCTTTCTCATGTTAAGTTTTTAATAATAATGGCCATCATTTAGAGAGCATGTGTCACATGCCTATTCCTTCTACCCTTCACCTAATTTAGCCCTCACAACAACTCTGCAAGGTACTATCTCTGTTTCACAGAATGGGAAACAGGTGCAGAGAGAATTAGAGTTGCTGCCTAATCTCACTCTTTTCTTTTATTCATAAGCTTCTTAAAAGAGGGTCTCCATTCCCACTCTCTTTAGTCAGGCTTTTGCTCCACTATTTTCTGGTGCTTAGGCCACCACAAATCTCCCCAGTCCTAAATCCAATGGACACTTTAAGTCAGACATGAACACCACGTGAAATATATGGTGTTATTGTCCACCTGGAATTCTTGTCTTCTTGATTTTCATACTACTGATTTCTATTGGTCCTCTTCTTATTTCATAGCTATGCCTTCTGTCTTCCTTATACTTTTTTCTCTTAATCCCCCTTATGTCTTAGCATTCTCTGAGGTTCTTTTCTCAGTGTTCTCTCTCTCTTTCTTGATATTCAGTATTCTTCCTGAGTGACCCTTAGTCTCTCTCTCTCTCTCTCTCTCTCTCTCTCTCTCTTTTAACTTGTAGAACTATTATCTCTTGCTCTGGCACCATTTATAACAAAGACGAAAGCCCACCTTTTAAAATGAGCACTGTGAGGTTATGTGTTCACCTCACTATGTGCTACTTTTGTGCAGTGGCAGGATAGAAACCAGATGGGACAGGCTGAAGAGTGGGAAGGAAGAAGAGAAATGGAAAAGGCAAGGACAAACTACTGTGGACAAACATGACGATGAAGGGAGGCTAGCTATGAGGCAGGACAATCATATAACTTTTTTTTAATTGAAAAACACACACATAACAATGTTTAAATACCAGTATTTCAAAGGATCTATTAGAGGGGCAAGTAAAAAATGCAGACATGAGAGAATTGATATAAGAATGGACTCCAGAGTAGGAGAAGGGTTGTCCTTAGAAGGAGAATTGCCTTCTTCACCACAAGGAAGGAAGATGATGCAGATGCAAGCACATTTGCCGAAGATAAGGGGGTACTTGCCTATGAGGCAAGGTCCCATTGTAGGAGTGGGAGGTATTGTCTTTGGAAAAATGCAACCTGCTGCAGGGGTTTAAGGTGAGATATGGCATTGGGGAGCCAAAGCACAGCACCAACCTAGGTGCTTGATATCTGAGAGAATAAAGAACTCATCCAAGGGAACTATGTGGATGTGGCTCTCCCTGAGGAAAACCAGCTTTTAGTTAATGGAAGTGGAGGAAACCCTTGAGGGGGTAGGAAGCAGCCTAATAGTAGAGTAGAGACTCAGGGAGTGCAAGGAGGAAGAGGTTAGGTTATCGATTTGAAGATAAGAGAGGACAGAATATTATAGTGATGGTAGTGTCTGGAGATTAGATTAAAGAAGCGGAAGCTTAGCCTTTGGGAGTTTACTGTTAAGAGCAGGATGAGAAACATGAAAGGGTTTAATTCTGACAGTCCCCTATTGGAAGGTGGGCACTGGACCCAGAGGGTGGGTATCTTGGCTCCATGAACTTGAGGTAGTTTCAACCTGGCCTCAGAGATTTCAGGGTAAAAGACTTGGAAGGAAGTCGTAGGGTCCTATGGATCTGGGTGTCTTGGAGCATCAGCCTGGTATTGCTGTGCCCTGGTGATTGAAACATCCCCCAGTCCCTTGGGCCAAGACTGTGCCTTACTCACCTTGGTTCCCTAGCTTCTAGCACAGTGTTATTGAGGAGGAAGGCTGGTTCTGCAAGGCCATTAAACCAAACAAAGCCCTGTCCCCTGGTAGGTAAGGCGAGGGAGCCTTGTTTTTGAGCCCTGTATCTGGGGGAAGAGTAGATGAAAAGAATTCTCCCTTCAGGGCCTTGGGGGGAGGGAGTATATTTGCAAATCAATGAATTCGAGGGCCACTTATAAAGCAAGGTTTTCGAGTGCTACCCCCACTCTGATTTGGATTAATCCCTGAGTCCGCGCGTGTATTAAAGCTGTGATTTCTCCACCTCTTCAAAGCATAGCTTAGTTTTTGTGGTCTTTCTGCAACATTTGGTTCCCTGACCGGGAAACTAATCGAAGCTGGCTCTTGCCTCCGGTTAGAAGACTGGGTTAGGGGCCCGGGGGCGCAGGACAGACCTCCGAAAGCGCGCCCTGCTGATTTTAGCAGAATTAAATGGGGGGAACTCCAGCACTCCCAGACCTCAGCCCAGGACCCGGCCGGCACCTGAAGAGCATGGACAAACACTTCTGGACCTTCTGGACTTGTCTGTAAGTAGGGCCCATCTGATTAACCAGCTTACTCCCAGTGAGTAGAAGGAGGGAACTGATCACCTCCTCATTCAGGTCAGGAAATTCTGAGTGGTTACCCGGTGAGAGCGGGCCCATTCAGGTCAGGAAATTCTGAGCGAGTACCCGGTGAGAGCGGGCTCCTCAGGTCAGGAAATTTTGAGTGGGTACCCAGTGAGAGTGGGCCCCTCAGGTCAGGAATTAGAAGTTGGGTAAAATGTATTTTAAACTCGGAGTGAATGTCTCTAGTCACCGATCATCATAGGGTCGGGACAACGTATGTTCGTTTGTTTAAACTAGCAGTTTATTTTACCAGGAAATGGCTTCTTGGCTCTGGCCAGAAATGTGGTTAATTTGCATTTGAGTACCTTTGCATTTGAATACCTTAGGCCCTGTCTTCTGGGGCTTCTCAGTACTGAGAATGTGTGTGAAAAGATGAGAGTTTTGATCTAGATTTTCTCTTTGTAAAAATGTATTGTTTAATGTACATTATTTTGAGTCCTGTCTCATTAAGTCATGTAATATAAGCAAGTTATCTCATCTGTAAAGGGATTTGTTCCAGCAGCTGAATTACCCGTGGCTTTCATGGAGGATGCCATCTTGGGAAAGTGGGAGCTACCCCTAATTTGCCACTCAGGGGCAGGGCTCACAGCTCCGCAGGGCAGGGAGATTAAGGGCCCTGCTCCCTGCTGTATTGAATTAAGGCTAGTTGGTGATATTCTGTAATGTAAATATAGTGTGCACCAAGGTTTTAATGGGGAATGCTGTCTGTCTTTATTGTTTAAATATGCATCTTTGTTGCTTACTTAAAATTGT